>VXBZ01009252.1:286290-298174 GCA_013399135.1 Heliornis fulica
GAGGTCTCCCGAGGGCAGAGTAGAGGGGGAGAATCCCCTCCCTCGCCCTGCTGGCCACCCTCCTCTGGATGCAGCCCAGGGTGCGGTTGGCTGCTGGGCCGCAAGAGCACATTGTCGGCCATGTTGAGCCTCTCACCCACCAATGACAATACTGTTAATGTAACTTCAAGTCATCAATCTGCTTCCTGTTGTGGACTTCCACCATTCAGGCTATGGCGAGACATTAGAGATGCTTCTCTGAAGTCCAAACCACCTAACCCTGTGGTTTGCTCCTGTTGTCAGTATGCTTATGGCATTTGTGTTTGTGTAGCTACAAAATGAAGTGAGACAGAGAATTGTAGCAAGGCAATAAACCATCTTAACAAGGTGGTTGCAGGTAATTAAGCTGATACTGTCACTGAGATGTTGCTTATCAAGCAGGGAGATAGTTTTGTTGCAAGTAGCCCAGTCTAGCAGTGGGATGCTGGAAGTGGCAGTCCTCCTTGGTTTTGATAATCCTGCAAGACCAGGACACCCTGTATTTAAGTTTAACTCTACCACCCATTTGTTGACAGTGTAGTTGCTTGTGTCATTTAACTGAGTGACTGACAGGAGTCACAAACAGTAAGAGTCACAAACAGTAACAGGGGTTACTGTATGCAGAAGGAGAAGACTTTTCATCTGGAGTGTTGATCAAGCTTTTGGAACAGGTTTGTGTCTCTGAGTGATTGTGGATCTCTGTCAAAACTCTCCCAGACAAAACCCCCAGTAACCTAATAAAACTGGACTGGCTTCAGTAGGAAGCTGGACCAGTGACCTGTAAAGTTCCCCTCCAACCTGAATTATTCTGTGAGTCTAAGTGTTTACAGACTAAAACTCAGATGTTCCATTAAGTGATGGGTTTTTAAACAGCTGAGTTAAATGAAATAGAAAAAAGCAAGATTAATAGTCTGTTAATGGAAATAGTGAGCACTGAAATAGTTTGAATTTCCTTCAAGCTTGCAAGCATTGAGCATGATTGCTAGTCAAAGGGTATGATTGTAGTAGGAAAACCAGTATTGAAGAATATGCAGTTATGACCAACTGTTTTACCAGAATGCATTTTAATTTAAATGTAGTGATCCAAGAAATGACAATCTCTAAATGAGGTAGATGTGGGAAAAAAATCATATAAAAGCTACTTTTCTGAGGTTTGGTGATAGTTCTTAAATTGTTTACAGCATTTTTTCCTAACTTATCAATATAGACATAATAGTACTGTCAGACCTGTTATTCTAACATTCTAACCTTTATCAAAAGCAAAATAGTACAAGGAAAGTTTTCAATACATGGAGATTTAAATAGAGGAAAAATATACTTTTCTTTTTAAATGACAAACAAGACTCATTTTTGTTACATTTCTGATTTTGCTGATTCGCTACCTGCACATATGAGCCAGTGGTAATCATGATAGAGAAAAGTAAAATCTGTATTTCAAATGCTTGAGACAGAGAGTTGTTGAAGCACATGCATAAATGCATTATGTGACTGTAAAAATTGTCAGGAATTTGAAAGGGAAAATGCCAAAGGAAGAGAATAGTTGAAATAGAATGTGAAAGGCAAGTTCTTCTGAGGTTACTCGGAAGAAATGGGACTGAGTTATCACTCAGTCTCCCTAAATTTCATGTGCTGAGGGATGACAACCTACTTTGGACAGTTTATCCTTCCAGTGACATCTTTGTAGAAGAAAATATTTTGCTTCAGTGTGACTTCAATTCAGCTCAAACCTCAATACAGACTTAGTCTGTTGTAGGAAAGTTTAATTGTTCACATGCATTATGACCTAATATTACCTCTTAAAACATATTTAAAAAAAATCTAGGTTTTTTTGAAGACATGTATGGTAGATGTTTTGCTCCTCAGATAACTGTTCCTAGACTTTCAGGTGGTAAGAATAGAAAGATAAAAATCTATTTACTGAGACAAAGTGCAAAATTAAAAGTTTCCATGTGCAGAGGAAAAGAATACAAACAGTTAAGAATTAGCTACCATATTTGGGAAAAAAATATATCCTGATGTCAACCTAATTGTTTTATTTTCTGTCCAGTAAGAATGGAAATGGCCTCATGCTGCAGTCCATAGCTGCTTATGGTAAAGGAAGTCCATTCATATTTCATATGAATATGAAATGTTTTCATATTTCAGCCAAACTTAACAATGGACTCAGGAAATAATGGAATGAGGCTCCAAGTACAGAACTCCAGGCCCAGAGTGGTGTTTGTGGTCTTTTTATGGTGGTCTTGTGGCTGAGCTAGAACAGCGCTGCAGAGCTCAGAGGTCAGTGAGGTTTCAACTGATCACCCCTAGCACGTGTCCAGCTCAGCTTGGTGAGGAAGGAAAGGTCTTCCTCAACTCTGCCTTACCACATTTGCATGGTCTGTAGCTGTTAATGACCAGGCAAACCATAAAAATGGTGTTGTGAAACTAAACTACAGCGTGATTCAATGCAAACCTTTTCCTCCTACTGGCTTTTTGTCTTTCCCAAAGCCAGAACTTTGTCATAAGTAACAGTCAGTAACAGACTGAAAACACATTTGTTCCTTGAAGGGTAACTGTAGTTCCTCCTCTTACTGGCATTGAGCTAGGAGCATTTTCTGGAATTTTGACATGGGTATTTTCAGCAGTCTGAATGGAGGAATCATTGTGTTCAGCAGCCAGGGAGCTCTTGTGTCTGTTACAGAATCACTGCTTTAGAATGCTGCAGCCAAGGAGACAGAGGGCCTCTGGTAAGCTCAGGTTATCTTTCCTCCCAGTCCCATTCATAAGCTAATGTAAGTCAAGGCAGAGTTGAAATGCTGTTCTTGTTCTTCAGTGATTCTCATCAAGACTAGACTGCTGGATAGGTGAACAGCTGTGTTCTGGCTGTAGATATTGTGGTAATTTGGATTTTATTCTCAAACTTCACCATTTAAAAAAAACTACAGTGTGAATTGATAGGCCTGGTACTATTTAACTGAAATTTGGCAGGGAATTTCTTTTGAAAGCAGAATAAAGGAAAGGCTGATTAGAGGTATGGATAGCTTTTAATTGGATAAAACAATAGCTTTCAGGCTGCAGCTGTGTCACTGACTCAGGAAGGCATCATTGTGCAGTCTCCCTTGAGACATCTTCTCTTTGGAGACTCTCAAGTAGAATATCATTGTGAATGTTGCAATTAGTAACTTTTACTCCATGCAAATTTATTTTTTATTTCAGAAATTGGTAGTTATGAGCTTTTTCCCAACATCATGAAGTGTTACTGATTTAATTGACAAAAGCAATTTTCAGTATGCTGATAATGTTAACAGTTTAGAGGGACTGCTTAGAATCCTTAAGTCAGCCTTTGAGCCACCCTGTGTAGCAAGGAAAGATTTGACCTCACTGCTTCTCTCAGCAGTTTCAAATATTTGTCCTAAAGTTCTTGAAGTTTTATGAAATTTCTATTAAAATCTAGGCATTGCTTTCCACATGAGAAATTCAGAGGCTTTCAGAATTCAGTGCCTTATGTTTACATTAGCCCATGGCCACAGTTAGAATGTGTGAAGGCTTTGTAGCCAGCAACTACTGCTTGTTGGCACTGCCACTGCCCATTCCCCAGCAAGGAATTCCCAGTGCAACCTCCAGGGATTGCTACTGGGAGCTCCTGAACTGACTTCCATGTGTTTTTTTTAAATTGCTGGGTTCCAGCTTTGAGCATAGTGGCTGTTCTTGATGTAGAGCCATGGGTTAAAGCTTTTCTTACACTTCTCATATCGTTGCTTTTCATCCTAAAATTGGTAGGTCTTTGCCAGAGACTGCTCATATTTCTGTGTGGAATTTAATAATAGTAGGTGATCAGAATTCCAGACAGAATCACTGAATGTTAGGAGTTGGAAAGGACCTCGAAAGATCATCACAGAGCAAAAAATAAACACCTCAGACTCAAAAATATATCATATAATATTTATTTAAAAGTTTTATTACTAATAATACATTTTGATAACAAAGGCTTCTTATTCTCAGATTTCAGCTGCTGAGGAAGAAATCAGTAATGTCTTTACTGTTGCATGAAAAGACATAGTAAAAGGTTTTAATGATTTCTTAATGAAGAAACTACTGCTTTTTTTCTTTGAGGGGGAGGCATGCCTTTTTGCTGAAAGGTAAAGAGAAACAAACAAAAACCCTGTGTTTATAAGAACAAAGAACAATTAAATAGAGTAGATGGTAACAATTATGAAGAAAAATAAGTTCCATTATTTTGAAACAATTTGGATGTTCTGAAAGCTTGTCATAAAACCATTTTTAAACCATTAAAACCAGATTCTACTTTGAATTTTTTCACAATGTGAATAACTGGTTGTCTGTAATCATTGTGAAAAAATCATGTGACTTCACATATTTTTTCCTCTTTCTATAAAAAGTTTGTTTCTCAGAACCTCTGGAGAACTCTCTAAGTACAATTACATTTTCTTTATGCTTTGATGTTGGTATTGCTGCTTTTTTGCTACTTGGCTCCATTAGAAATTAACAAGATTTTACAGTTATATTGCTGAACTCAGGCCCTTTTATCAAGGATATAGTGTGACACAAATCAGCTCCCTTTTAAAGTATATGTAAAAACTAGATTAATGGTATATTCAGCATAAAATGACATTTAAATTGGCAGCCATTGTAGAAATCTTGATGTTGTTACCCAACACCCAACCTTACTTAAGTTTGATACATGGGTAAAATCCACATTCTGTTGTTTAGCATAGAACCAAGCAGGATTTGCAGGTGGCTGCCTGCAGTAGGTAAATGATCCCTGCCTTGTGCTTCATCAATCTCATCACGGCCTTTCCCTCTTCTCTGCAAAACTGGGGGTGGTTTATGTGTTAAGTTTCCCAAGTCAGTTGCATCTATCTCATTTCTCCTGCCTTGCTCTTGGTAGACCTTTCCTTGCTTGACCACATGCCTAGGGTGTGATTTGGGGAGCTTGAGGAGAAGGCAGACAATGAATGTGCCATTATCATAATTTGGCAGGCAATTGTGTGCCACATCAGAGTGGGCAACTAGGCAACTTGTGCTTGAACCTTTTGAACATCTTTTCTTAAGAGTTCTCATCTTTTTGGAATGTGATGCTTTGCCAGTGAAGTATTCTGTGACCCACGTTGCCATGGGGGTGCACATGGCTTCTCACCCAGGGAGGTGGTGGATGCCCCATCCCTGGAGACGTTCAAGGCCAGGTTGGATGAGGCCCTGAGCAACGTGATCTAGTTGGGGGTGTCCCTGCTTCTTGCAGGGGGATTGGACTGGATGACCTCTGGGAGTCCCTTCCAGCTCTAATCATTCTATGTTTCTATGTTCAGAAGCATTGCTTCCAAACTGTGTGCACCTTTAGGCTGCCATCCAACCCATTCCAGGACTGCAGCACTGTGGTAGAGCACTGCTGGCTGGACTCTTGGAAGTTGGGAAGATAACTGCACCTTCCTTTAGAGTTATTTCCTACTAACTACTTAATAATGTGGAGTAAGTAAACATCTTGAGATATTATTTCCATTTATTTTGCCACTGACAGACGAGTTTTGTTTTCATAACCCTGTGCTGGAAGATTAGAAAGTTCAGTGCACAGATCCAGGAAGATGGAGCCCCCACTCTCTCTGATTAGATTTGCAATCTAATGGCATCATTCACTGTTAATTTTACAGGATCAGAAGTGCTTTTCTAATGTCACTTCTCCCCATCTGTTCTTTGTTTGGCTTCTCAATTTAGTTCTGTGATAAAGGTCCTGAAATAGTCTGATGATTCCTCTTTTCAAGTAAAATATATGTTAAAACTCCACTGGTCTACTAAAAAGCAATAGTTAGGAATAACACAGAAGGGAATGTTGGAAGCAGAAGCAGGGGTAAAGATCACAGGGTCAGATGGAGAAATGTGAGAGCTTATGAAAGCCAGCTCTCTGTCCTCTAGAGACACTTGTCATATTCCACAAACAGTGTGCCCACCAGTTCTGCTGCAGGAACAGTGAAATACACAGAAGAGCATCTTCTGGCATTATTGCTAATGCACTGCAAAACAATTCAGAAAGTGCCTGTGTTTCAGGGACAGCTTTCCAGTGCAGATGTGGCTTAAGATACTGTAGATATAACTGAGGATAGAATTAAAAAGCACTTTCATTCATGTTCTCTGCCCATTTAAAATTATCATATAAATGTGCATAAAAATACATGCAGACTTAACAGCCTTGAGCAGTTTGTCCTGTGTGTAGTTTAGAATTAACTTGTAAGGCAAAACCACTGGCTCTTTACTTTGTTAATAATAAATTTTCATGTATGTAATCATGCAAGTCTGTAGGAGGTAAGTACCAAAATATGTTTTGGTAAAAAGACAAAAAGTCAAGCAAAACCAGCCCCAAACACTGAATTTTGCTGATTAGGAATGGAATTTTAGGATTTCATCAATGTATTTTATATTCAGAAAAGGTCAAGACCACCAGCCAATTACTTTCCATGTAATGGTACCCATAGAATTTGAGATATATATTAAAAGAAATAGGTATTGATCATGCTTGCAGTGTAGGTACATCATCCTGAGAGTCAGATTTACTCAGTAATTTGAAAGAACACTAGAAGAAATGTAGTGTAGATACAGCAAGTGAAATCTGAATTGGCAAAGGAAACATGTTTGGCCATTTTTAATTTTTTTTTTAACTGGTATTTGTTTGCAGAGCATCTGTTTACCTACTAATTGGGTAGAGTTGGTGGTCTGCTGGCTTTAATGTCTACTAAGAGAGCATCACAGTCCCTCCCCCAAACATGGTAGCATTTCTGTAGCTCTAAAGAGTATGTTGAGGCAATACCAGGGTCTACATCAGGATACCTGCAGTTGCCAGTATACTTGGACATACTGTTCTCATTTTAGAGTTGTTCAGGAATTTGTATGGCATGGGGTGAATATAAGGTACATATAGAAACTTTCTGGCACATTCAGTTTGCAGGTAATTTGAGTTTCTGGAAGTTCTTCCTAAGATGGAATGTTCTCAGCACAGAGACACAAGCTTTCTGCTGAGATGCATTTGGTTTGATCTGTGCCCTCAGAACTCGATTAGTTGCATCCATAGTTAGCAGTGGATGCAGTCGTTTCTGTAGTGATGGGAACAAAGCTGAAGGACACTCTGTAAGTACTTGGGGTTTTCTCTCTTTCACTTAATGTCTGCAAAAGTAGAATTGGTCTTTTGGGAAGGATAGAATTGGTCTTTTGGGAAGGACTGGAGCAGAGGGAGGATGGGGAGGGAATGTATGTACCTTCCATACTGCTGGAGCACAAAATGAACAGCTGTCCATCAAACTTATGTGATTTTACTGGCACTACAGAAATTGTACAGAGTTGTTCCAGAGCATTCTACAGCTTTTAAGAGCTGTTGTCCTGTTGTTGTTGAAGGTAGTTTCTCAGTTCTGTTCCAACTTGCATTTTTAAATACTTGCTAGTTCAAATGCAAGAACCAAAGTGTATTCATAGCTACTTTTTTTCATAATATGTAGTTTATATTACTGCATTATTGCTTCCTCAAAAAAAAAAGAAAAAAAGTAAAATATTACAATAGATTTCCATCATATCCATACTGCTGTCCCTAAACATTGCCTGTAAATTATCTTTTTAACAAATGGAGGTTGCTTGGTTTTGGTGTTTTCCCAGAGGCTTGATTTACTCTGAATGTGTAAACTCCACTTCTGCCATAAGAACAATTTCCAGATGTCCTGCTTTGTTACTACTATAGAAAGTTTTTGCTTTAGCAGAGCTACAATTGCAGTGTAACAAATTGTTGTCCACAAGGGGTGGAGAATTTTTCTTTATCAATGTTAATCATCCTTGCTGCATTATAAAGGTATTTTAAAGGTAGCTGCTATGGCAGTCTAAGCAGAGAACATCTCACTTTATCTTACTGATAAGATTTAGTATTAGATTGCACTTTCTTCTGAATTGCTGTGTATTCTACTTGTATTAACTGTATAAAATCTAATGTTATAAGCAGAAGTTGTGGTTTGTACATTAGTGTGTCATGGTGTGAACCATGTTCTGTTCTTCGAGCATTTTCATGTGAACTTAGTGATCTGACTAATCTGATAGTTGCTGCTTAAATATCAGTATAGGAGTGTGTGTGTGTGGTTATATGTGTTCAAGTGAAGGATGACCTAAATCTTGCTGCTTCAACAAAAATACAGATTATTTTTCAATTTGTTCTGAGAATTCTGGAAGATGAAGATGACAATCTCTTTATTTTTCAGCATGTTATGCAATATAGTCAATAGGCAGAAATTTGTCTTTTGGGAGCCTTTGCAGTTAAAGTGGCATGTAAGGACCATTCCACATTATTGCTTTCATATGCAATTTGTATGGCATGGGGCAAATATAAGCTCAAATTTTCAAAATTTGCTGTATTTCTGATTTATACATGCATTTTAAGTGCCCTTCTACAGAAATGAGGCATGTGTACATCTAACTTAGTAATTCTAATATTCAGTGGTATTCCAGACTTCAAAAGAATAATGTCATCTTTGTGCAGAATGAAAGGAAAAGCCACAGCAATAACTGGACTGTTAGTCTGTCAGAGCTGCTCATACAAAGTAGATTTTAAAAGTCTATATAAAGATTTAGTGTGAGAGAGGCATCTGTAACACTGAATGTCTGTCAACCTAACTTCATCCTTTGAAAACCTTAACATGTTTTTAGTGAGAACAGGGTTTTAAACATATGACTTTGTGGAAGAGCATTGATTTTTGGAAGGAATTAATGTCATTTTAAATGTAAGATTTTCTGGAAAGGAGTTGTTAGAGTTCTAGATCAGTGCTGCCCTTTGACTGTCAGTTGCTGACCATGAGTATTGTCTACAGTGAGTATCTTCTAACAAAGCAATACAGGCATGGTGTTCCTACCATCCCATCCCAAACTCTAATAATTTAACCCTGGGGATTTTCTGTGTATTCTGTACACACAAAAAAATCTCTAGCATGTGTACTTTCTGCACTTCTACATAGTTCACTGTTGTCTTATCTCTAGCTGTCTTTTCAGCCTCCCTGACCCTGGATTCCATTCCATGATTCTTGGTTTCCACATATATAGCAACTTGTGGTTGCAGTGAAAAAGCATTTTTGACTAATGTTAATTTGATTTGACACAACAGTTCCTACAGTTTCTACCTAAAACTGTCATCTGTCTTTAGATGCACTAAGCTGGTATGTGGTTCCTTTTTAATTATAGTTTCTTTGGAGCTTTGACAGTGAAACAGCTGGGCATTAGTCAGCAATGTTTCAGGTAGTAAATATGTACTGAGAGAAGGACCAATTGGAAAACAGGTGAAAATATAGATCTAAGAAGCTTGCAAGTTATTTTTCATTTTCTATAAAGTCATTCCATGCAAGGATACTGTAGCTTGGATTTTTGAATTCAGCTTTAAAACTTTAGTTGTGTGACTCTGAAACATTTACCTATTTAAAGATGCTGCTTTTCACAAGTATACTTTGTAAAATAAGTCCTTGCTTTCCCTTACCTTGATAAGTCTCCTCAAAATTACTATTTCAGGATGTTTTGAAGTACTTAACCTTTTCTAATTATTATTATTCCTTCTACATAATTTCTCTTTTGCAATAATACAAGATTGGCAGAATCCTCAGTGGAAAGTAGTGGAAGATAAGAAAGAATAAATTATTTGCTATTACTTTCAAACAGGAATAGCTGAGTGAGACTTGTAGAAAGACAATAAATCCCCCCAAATCAGTATGTTTAGCAGAAGACTGAAGACAAATGTCAGATACTCCATCTTTCTGAAGTCAACAGGAATTTGGTGGGAGTCACCTATGTACTTTGTGAAATTGCCCTGTGGAAGACTTTCATCTTGGGTCATATCTTTTCTCTCTGTCTCTTAGAAAAAGAAATTAAATAGGCTTTTGACTTTTACAGAGCTACTATATATTCCATTTCCTCTCTCCTTGCTTGAAAGCTCTGCCTTGTTCCTTTTACCATATTTCCAGTAAGGCAGGGTTCAGAGGGTTTTGCATTTAGTTTGATAAACAGAGAGCAGCTTTGACTTTCTCCTATGCATATCAAGGTAAACAAAAAAAATCAGAGCTGCATTAAAAGGACCAGGTATAAATTACTTTCTTAGCTTTCTCCCAGCTTTTGGGATTATCAGTGTAAAAGCAGTGGGTAAGCAGTGTAAAACCTTTTGGTCCATAGATTTTCTTCATGATAAAGCAGGTGTGGCATTAGTGATAACACAGGAGGTGTGAAGTGTATTTTAATTTATACTGAGTCTGCTTTTAGGAAATATTCTTAAATATCAGCAGAAATGAACACACATGACTCTTTCCCATATCCTCTGCCATTCACACAAAGAGAGACTGCAGGACCTTCACATATGTTTTCTCATATGTTCATCTCTTTCTGAAGGTTGAATGCTGACTTAAAGGGGATATAACCTTTTGAAGCTCAGCAAGGTAGCTTATGAGTGTGATTTTCTTATAATGATGACTTCAGCAGTTCAGACCTGCTAGAGCAAATTAGCATGTTCTTAAGGGAGTATCAAATACCATGCTAACTTTTCAGAAGCAAAGGTCAAATAATTAATGAAATATGTAAATATTTTTATAGTTTTGCCTTCATTAATTAGTATAAGCAAGTAATCTGCTTAGAATGGGTTTCTGCACACTCTGTTCTATTAGTAAGGTATTATTTAGTAATACACTTCTTAAGGGTATATATCTATCAAGGAATACCTGTAAACTAGAGACTTAAATATGCCTTGCCCCAGTGGTTCTGTATGTTATAATAAGTATAGTGTGAAGTATGTCTTGTAGTAGTATAAACCCCTATCCCTTTAATTTTGTAAGACAGCCCTTTTTTCACAGTACTGTTTCTTGTTTACAGCTGTTCATGTTATAGCAAAGTGCAAACACTTTCCAATGTGACTATATCACATATGGAAGTATGTATGTATGTCTGCTTGTTGTGGTTTAACCCCAGCTGGCAACTACACTTCACACAGCTGCTTATTGGCTTCCCCATCTCAGAGTGGTGGAGAGAATTCAAAAGACTAAAAGTGAGAAAACTCAGGGATTGAGATCAAGTTTAATAAAGCAGAAGACATACACATGCAAGCAAAGCAAGACAAGGAGTTCATTCACCCCTTCCCACTCAGCCATCTCCAGGAAAGCAGGGCTTTGTCTTGTATGACATTTACTTGGGAAGGCAGATGCCATCCCTCTGTGTGTCATCCCCATTGCTTTCCCTCCTCTTCCCCTGGCCCCTTATATGCTGAACATGACACCATATGGTATGTAATACCCCTGTGGTCAGTTGTTCTGACTGCATACTCTCCCATCTCCTTCTGCACCCCCAGCCTGCTCACTGGTGGGGTGAACAACCCTTGACTGTGTAAGCACTGCTCAGAGATAACAAAGTATCTCCATGTTATCATCACTGTTTTCAGCACAAATGCAAAACACAGCCCCAGCTGTCCCCCCTCAGCAAGTACTCCAGTGACACAAAGCTGTGAGGAGTGGGGGACACGCAGGAATGCTGAGCTGCCATTGGGTGAGACCTGGCCAGGCTAGAGAGCTGGGCAGTGAGGAACCAGGGGAGGGTCAGTAACAGCCAGTGCAGGGTCTGGCACCTGGGAAGGAACAACCACAGGTATCAGGACAGGCTGGGGGATGACCTGCTGGAGAGGAGCTCTGTGGTGAAGGACCTGGGGGTCCTGGTGGAGGACAGGTTGGCCATGAGCCAGCAACATGCCCTGGTGGCCAAGAAGGCCAGTGGGATCCTGGGGTGCATGAGGAGAAGTGTAGCCAGCAGATCAAAGGAGGTGATCCTCCCCCTCTCCTCTGCCCTGGTCAGGCCTCACCTGGAGTCCTGTGTCCAGTTCTGGGCTCCC
>VXBZ01009253.1:6448-85101 GCA_013399135.1 Heliornis fulica
CCCCAGCAGATGGGGAAAGAGAATAGGAAAAGCGAGAAAATAAAAAGGAAAGCATGAAAATTCATGGACTGAGATAAAGACAGATAAATATGTGAAGTAAAACTGTGCATGCAAGCAAAGAAGGAATTCATCCACTGCTTCCCATTGGCAGGCAGGTGTTTAACCACTGCCTGGAAAGCAGTGCATCAGCACACCTAACAGTTACTTGGGAAAATGAATACCATAACAACTACACTCGCCTCCTCATCCTTTTCTTAGCTGTATTGCTGAACATGATCCCTTTGATCGGTTCAAGTCAGCTGTCTTGGCTGTTTCTCCAACACCTCCAGCATATTTGCAGAAGGGCAGAGTAGGAGAAACAGAAGGGCCTGGAGACTGTGCAATGAATGCTAAGCAACAGCCAAAACATCAGTGTGTTACCAACACTGTTTTAGTCAAAGTCTAAAACATGTCACCATACAGGCTGCTGTGAAAAAAATCCCAGCAAGACTCAGTACAAATATCTGCAAAAAATATCACCACAAAATGCTGATGCAGCCCATTGTCTAAGTGCATGTCATAATTATGAACATCCCTGGGAACCGGGAGTTACTAGTGTTTTGTTCAACATATCAAATCACTTCCACTTAAAACAGTCTTAAGCAATGTATAGGTGTCCTTGAATTTCACACGAAAACTTTTGTCACATAAGAGAATCCATAAAGTCTGCAAGACTACTTCTGCCTACAAAGTAAGCTTACGGAAGTTAATCATAAGGAATAAAAGCAGTAATTTTGCAGCCTAAGAATTACTGACTTTGCTTTCTAGATTTGTTACTTCAGCAAAATTGATAGAAACCTCAAAGTTCTGCCTCAGAATCATTAATATCTCAGTGGAAAGCAATTTCCAAATATTGGCTTCAAATATTACCCTAAAAAAAGATGTAGTGTCACTGACTGTCTGAGAGTGGATGATTTCTTTACCTTCTTATCCTTTATGTCATCTGATTAAGAAGAATCACTAGACATCAAAATCAAGATTTCTCATATAACCAAAAAGTGTACTGAAGTAGGACTAATAAATCTGGAAAATTTTACAGATTAAGTTGGCGTAACTTAGGCAAAAATATATGATATAGCAGTACTGGGTGAAATACATGTTACTGCAATGGGTGGACCAATTTCCTAGTCAAAAGCATTTCTGTTTTTCAAAGAAAACATAAGAATTTATTAAGGATTTGGTCTGGTGGCAGAGCTACAAGAGGAAGTAGAAAGGTTAAGTAGCATCATGGAGCCTGATAATGAGATAAACTGGTGGAGACAAGCTCTGCCATCCCTGACACAGAAACATGAACCGACATCAGAAAAAACCCAAACAAGATCACAGGGATCCTGTATCCTGCCCCACCAGAATGAAGGCAGTAGCTTAAAGGAAAGGATGACTGGAGGCAAGTCCATGCTCAAGGCAGCAGGATAATCCCCTCAAAACCACTTTGGCTTTAAATTAAGGATTGAATTCAGATACAGTCTATAAATATGAGATTCAGCTGAGAGATTCTGGCTTTGGAAATCGGGTGATTTAGATACATCCTCTAAAGAGCTGAGAAGGAAATAGAATATAATTGAGGGACTTGGGAGGTACCTTTTTCTTAACTTTTTTTTTTTTTTAATTAATTTTAAGTTGCTAGCTTGGTTGTTTTGTGAAGTTTCTAAAAAAGTTCTTTAATACTTTTATGGAAAATGTACCTTTTTAAAGACAGCTGATTTTTTGTGATTTCTGTTTCCTGTATACTTCAGGATAAAATTATCAATCTGCACAGTGTGGTTTGCATGTTGTAAAATTCTAACATAAAGGATTACTGTAATATGAATGTGAACATATAGGCACAATACCATGTTATTCTTTTGGAACTTAAACATCCCCATATACTCTCCCTTATATGGAGATCAAGGCACCTCAGTAGACAGAATACTATCTCGACCTTTGATATAAACAAGAGTTTCTAGACTCTGACAGTTCAGAGATTTTCAGACTATCTGTTCTGCCTTTTTTCACAGTTCATAGAAAATGTAATGTGCTTTTAGAGAAAACCCTTTAGCAAACACTAAGTTGACCATCCCATCCAGCTGCTGTGTCACTGTTTCTTACACTTTAACAGAGAGATACAATTGCAATTCTCAATGCATTCTATTTTACAGTGAGAATTTGAAAGCTATTTACATTGCATTTCACCTCATGGGACCAGCTACTATTTGGGAATTTGGCTCTTAGCTTCCTGAATAAAATTCCACCAAGTTATAGACAGTCCATCACTTTGTACATGATAACAACAGAAAATAAGTGGTGAAAAAGTGAGATAATACAACAGTTACATTGAAGGCTGGAAGCCTGATATAGATGTTTATGTCACTTTTTATCTAACTCAAACTGTGCAGTTAATCTTTGACCCTACAAAGTGGTCCATCTGGCTGGAAGGCACTGCGCCCTTGCAGAGCCCAGATGAAGTCAATGAGGTTCAAATGCCAGGAGCAGCTTGCAAGGCAAAGCTAATTATATAAATTAATAACTGGGTTCCATTACATAAGTGTCAGGTTTCCTTTAAGTAGTCTGACCCAGCTCCATTATTGTTTTATCATTAAATGATCTTTTTCCATCTCTAACAATTTTCACAAATCTCAGAGTAGCACTTTCTGCACAGATCTGCAGAACACAACACAGAGCTTCTCCAAAAGGCCTGCCATATGCATAAAGCATATGGTGCAGTTCTATAATCATGTTATGTAGCAGGAACCTTGCACATTTTCAATTTTGAGAATGTAGGGGATGAAATAACTTAAATGTTGCAAATCCTCTAACAGATCAGTGCTGTGGTCCCAGAAAACAAACGGTAACATTAATAGAAACGAATGTCAAAGTAGCATAACAGGAAACTTGAAACAATCTTGTGCAATTAATTTTTAGATTCCTGAACTAAAGAAATGCAGTCTACAGCATTTAGGTCACCATTTCCCAGTACAGTTCTTTATGTGATGTTTTCTGGCTGATGAAAGCCTCTATTGTCAATTTCTCTGTTTAAGTGTACTACCAAGAATGATTACTACTTGTGTTATTGAAAATACAGAACAGACCCAGGAGAATTTATGACAACATTATTTGTTCATATTTAGAAAGAATATATGGGTTCAGGTTCAGCTGCACTCACTAATGGTAGTGTATGCTTCTTGTGATGGGTGACACTGTCTTGCCACTCAACAGCCTCAAGTTGGATTAGCCTGGATGGATAGAGTCAAGATCTGTGGGCCTTCACCTCAAGTGACCCTTTTGCTTCACATTTACCTGTATGTTAATGAGATACACACAATTCCAACTTCCTTCCTCGCCCACCCCCACCACACCCTTTCCCTCCCTCCCCCCAGTCTTTGGAGGACAGTCACTCCATCACTATAACATAAGCTTTTATATAAATATATATAAATACTTTTTAATTACAAGGAACTTCTAGGACTGTGTCAGCAGAGGAAATGAACCGCTTCATCAACAAATGTTGACAGGAGACACACAGCTTAGCATCTTATGAAAGGAAAGCTATGGTACTTAGAAGACCAGTTAACTGGCACATCGATCCCATGCTAAACACTAGAAGAATCATGCAGAACTTCTCCATGTGCTCCACAGGTGACAAAGAGTTCCCCCCCTCCCGTTTCTATCACTGATATTAAGGTGATGGAGAAGAAAGGAGAAAAAGCAACCAAAGAATATAGCTTTTGTCAACACTGTCAGACACAGAGCTCTTCTTACATTTAAGTATCAACTCCATGCTAAAAGCACAGTATTCTGACAGTACTATGGTATCAAGGTGATAAAATGAAGACCATGTGTGAAGGTGGAATTTAATAATAAATAGTGATTAGTTGATAAAATGATTGATAATATTTAATACATAGAAACATAATACTGCACACAGATTTAGAAAAAAGAAAGAAGATCCTGGTTTTAAAAGTGTGTTATAACGGTTGCTACTATTACAAAAAGACCTATTGCAACCACAATAGATAATTCTATGAAAATGTTGGCTCCACAAAAATTAGGAAAGCAAGCCTAATGGTAAAGCTGTTATAAATGTGACAAGTAATACCATTATGCCACTGAAGATGTCTACGATATACACAAAATTTCAAGATCCAAGTACAGTTTTGCTCTTCATGTCCCCAGAAAATGTGTGGTGACTCCCTGTGTATTTGAGCTGGCCTAAAGCATCCTACCTTGTAGCTGTAATTACCATATCCCATCTGAAGGGGAATGAACACCTTATTGGAGGTTACATTAACATTAAAGTATAGCACTCTACTCATTTGTAGAAAATCTTTATGACTAATGAGGGACAAAGAACTTTACTCACTTTTGTGGCACTCAATATATTATAATGCCAAAAAAAATTTAAAATTGTCCAGGCACAAAATGGAACACCATGAGTAAAAGAATCCATGAATGGAGAAACTCATCTGTTTTCAGATCCAGGGTTAGAATCTTAATTGCATATCACTTAAAAGCAGTTGGAATTTCTGATTATTAACATGCAAGCAGCAGTTGCTGTTTATATCTAAAGGGCATTTTAAAATGAGTATTTTTTGAGTACAATTTAAATTGACCTCATGAAATTATTTTTGTAAGGTTCTTTCTTGAGATTATCAGAACTGCTAGCACCATTAGACTGACTAAAAGCAGTTTACTGTTATTTAGTCATAAGTTACAAATTAATCAGTCAAGAAAGGGGCTTTGGTTTTGTCATGAAAAATCTTACAGGCCAGTTATATAATGAGATTTTAAAAAAAAAAGTAGATTTGATTTTTTTTTTTTCCAGTATACTCTCAGCTTCTTCACTGAGGGAAAATAGGGAATGAAGCCACCAACTTCCCAGCACATTTACTCTCACAGAAGTTTCAGATACAGGATATAGTATTCAATGGCAGTAATCTTGGTGCCTTGCAATTGCAATCAGTAGAAGTGGTTTTGGCACTGCCATTTGAAATACTGTATTTTAACCTTCCCACTCCCCCCAACACTCCAAAGCTCCTGCCTTATCCCTTCTGCTCTTTACATTCCACAATTCCATTCTGTTGCATTTGCAAGTTGGCAGTTGTGTATTTTAGTAGTTTCCACAAGACCTTGTTCAAATCTTATCTTGTCCCACTCAAGCACTCTTGATTAAAAAGGTTGCGAAGGATTTAAACCACACTGCTCAAATTATTTGAACTTCACAACTTGTGTCTTCACAGTTGTTTCCATTAAAATAATTTTAAAGCATGAGTTAGTTTCAAGTCAGCATTGCAGAAAACAGGTAATTTAAGGTTATTAACATCTGAATGAAACATATATACTATTATATAAAAAAGTAATATTGGTTTGTATGCCTGATCTTATAAAAAATATTCATATAATATACTGAGTCACTGAGGAGAACCAAGGAAGCTGCAGTAAATGACACTGTAGAATCAACTAATGATGTGTTTCCTCCTGAGTCAATATTGTCTCAGTAAGCTAACATAAATTTAGAAGAATTGTTTTGCTGGGGTATCACAGAAAATAAGAGTGAAATTAGTTGCTAATCTGAATGAAGCAAAACCAAAAATTCAGACAAAGTGTAATAGAGGCAAGATTTCAGCCAAAGGCTAAAGATTCAATATGTCTTCTATAATTAAATTTTTGGGTGTTTTAACACCTGTTATTCCAAAAACTAGTTTGCACAGTTAGATTCTGCCTGCCTCTACCCAAAATTTCAGTACTAATATGGTGACACATTCTGAAGTAAAACCACTGGGGTTTCTATCACAGATAGCTCCATTAACTGCAAAGAAATCACTGTAGTTAACCTCAGTTCAAGAAAAGCAGCATCTTTTACTTTACAAAAAGTGTAATGTAATTTATTTCCCTCCTTTCCTATTTTGGATGCAAGTGCACGAGTGCACACAATTTTATATGATTGAGAGCAGACATGTGAATAACTGTAAGAACAGTTTATTTAGCAATATAATTATATTAAGTGGCATGTAAAAACTTACGCAACTTCTCTGTATAAAAATATTACTATTGCCAACAGAAAAACATGTATTGCTCTAAAGCACATTCTCCCTGTATTTGTCAAAAGTGAATAGTTATCCTTGTTAAACACCAAACAAAGAAAACTTGTAACAACACAAAAATGTGATTTCTAATCACATTTTGCTAAAATACATAGATATTTAATATCTTCACTATGTACAACATAATTTGATTTGCTTTCTTCCAGGTTATATATATATATATTCGGTGAAGTAATTATGGTACAACTCCTGCCTGGAAAGAACTGATATAAATTCAGCATTCAATATGCTATTTGTGATAGAGTCAGCTATTATATGATGAATTCACATACAAGGTTCTCTACATTAGCAGTAATAATGAAAGCTCCAAAAGTGTCATTATATTCATTTACAACAAACTTCTGTAGTTGACATCTGCCATAATTAATAAAAGCATTTGTAGCTCGAATAGAATTCTTGGTATTTAATCCTGTATGTAGAAAGTCATTGTTTCGAGTACAGATGTTTGTATACCATGCAAAAAGAAGGAAATTGTTTTTTTCATCTCTTGGAACAAGCAGAAAAAGACCAATTTGTTTATTGACTAAATGCCAAAATAACTATAACTGTGTTATAAACATATTGCTAGATTGATGTTAGCCAGCTACAAGTACATTCCTTCCTATGTTACTATAGGTCTAGAAAAAAGTTTTTAAATAATCAGTCTACAAAACAGATTTTTCAACTCATTACCTTTTTTGGTCTGGGTTTTTTTTTTTTTTTGAGAATATGTCTTAGATTTCAGATTCTATGTTAAGATCTGAGACAAATCTTAACAAATTGAGTAAAAGTCGCAAAATATTTCATTGAATCCTATTTTTTGCATCATCACTATAATCATATCATACAAAAAGTGAAATCTAGGTCTGAACAGCTATTAACATTTAAAAAGAAAAACAAGAGTCACGTCATCATATGAATGTCTGTGCATTGTTTGTTGTCCATTTTTGTAAGTTTCAACACAATGGTGACATGTAAGGTATGTTCTTTCTCCTGCCATACAAGAATTCATTTTACATTGGATGGTAGAATATTACAGTTTTGGAACAATATGCCTTTTTAGATTTTGTCTTTTGTTTTCAAATATGGAAAAATCCAGACTATTTTTTTCAAAATATACAAAATTACAATTTTTTTGTCTCTTCTTTCCCACTACTTTTCATACTTACATTTTTCTACTTAATGTTTCTTTCCACTGTTTAAAAAAAAACTCTTCCTTGTCTTTTTTCCTATACCAATTCAGTCTAATTTCAAAATCTTCTCTACTTTACCCTCCTTTCTATATTTGATTTTCTCTTTCATTCTTCTTTTATAGATTCACAGAATGGCTTGGGTTAGAAGGGACACTTAAAGATCATCTGGTTCAACCTCTCTGCCATGGGCAGGTTTCTCAAAACTATGTCTAACCCATCTGAGCAATTCCAGTGATGGGGTAGCCACAATTTAGCTAGGTAACCTGCTCCAGCATTCCACTACCCTTCTAGTAAAGAATTTATTCCTTATATCAAGCTTAATCTAATTAAATCATTGCAGTATAACTACAGGCCCTGGTATAAAGCTTCTCACCAGCTTTCTTTTAAGATCCCTTTTTAGGGTGAAATGTTGCAATAAAGTTTCCCCAGAGGCATCTCTTCTCCAGACTGAACGAGCCCAACTCTCTCAGCCTGCCTTCATAGGAGAGGTGCCCCAGCTCTCTGAACACCTTTGCAGCCCATGAGACACTGATTGTGGAATGCTCGTCTCAAAGATTGCCTACAGCTATGGGCTCCAACTTGCCCTGCCCATTAGATTATGTGGCAGTTATATGAGCAGCACTTGGAGAGCAGAAACAGAACCAAATGGAGTAGGTAAAAGTGAATGCCTATTGCTCTTGTGGGGGGAACACAGAGTTATGCCAAAACTTCATTGGGCTGTTACTGAACAAGAGATAAAAAGACTTGCTGAAAGAACTGTGTGATCACCTGCTGACAGATAGCACACTTGTATCCCCTGGAATGGTGTGGATCCACAGTGGTGGCTATCCTTGTAACTATCCCAACTGCTTGTTCAATTTCAACCTTTTCATTCCTTTCTGTCCTATCACTGCTATTTTCCCTTTACTTTTTTTTTTGTTAAAGGCTGTTTGGGGCAAGCAGCACTTGACCATGTTTGTGTCTCAATTTCACTCTTGGGATCAGTCACATCAAGACCCTCCCTGAATCGAGACATGCCCCTCTTCTTGACACACTAACAGGTCCATGGTCCCTGTCATACAGGGCACCCTAGATTTGAATGTACTACTACAGGCAGAGTTTAGTGAGAGTCTGTATTCCTCATTACACCCTCAAGGCCCTAAAAGGCATTTGCAAGGCCTAATACCTTGACCAGATTGATGAGAAGACATGTCACTGTCTGAAAGCAGTATGTTGGTCTAAAATGAACTCCATTCCCACAAGCACATCCCTCATCACAAAGCACCAAATCAGACGAGTTCTCTCTCCAGATTTCATGGGACTTTCTGTACTGAGTCACCAGGCCAAAAATTCAGTCTGAAGTGTCTTGTCTGCTATCACATAAATGGAATTTCAGTGTGAAGCTTCCCATACTGGCTGGCAGTCACTTTATATTGCTAGTTGCATTTATTCAGGATGCATATGATTAGGGACTGGACTGACTCTGAAAATGTAGTCTAAAAAAACCCAAAATTTAAGTTTGCAGTACAGAATAACAAGGCCATCCTTCCAAGCCCACTTTTCCACCAGCACTTCTTTCATCATCACTTTTACTTCAGTCTGTGTCTTCTCTGCATACCAAATAAACATATGATCATCATGTTATCTAATGAAATTACAGAAGTAAAACAAATACTAACACTGCTTTCATTTGGAGACTATTTCAAAGTACTTCTCCATACATTATGTACAAAAATTATATTAAAAAAATCATTAATTACCTATTAAGGTGTTGAGTTTTTTAGATGTATCAATGAATCTGTACTGCAATATATACAGCTGAACTTCTTTTCTGTTTTAACATGCTGCCATATCATATTTTCATAGTGACTGGTAGATAGGGGTAAGTTGCTGTTTCCACTTTAAACATTTCCATTATAAATACTATTTTACAAGGGAAATAGCTATGGCAAACCACTTTAATAAGCATCAGACTGAACCTATGGTCCCGACTCATTTCAGTTACACAGCATGTAACTCATGTTCCCATTTGCTTTGAATAATAAAGCTACATAATCCAGCTATCCATTAGAGTACATAAGCATGGTAGTCTCCCATCCAGATAATTATGTGCAGCTCAAATTACATTCCATTAACGTGTTGGCTAGCTGATCACAGGGAATGGGGTGTATTCAGCCAGAAAGGGTAGGAGCAGTCCAAATGAACAACTTTAATATATTCAAAGACAAAGTAGAACCAAGGCTGAGGCTGGCATTTTAAAGTAATTTACAGCATGAAAGCACAACTTTTCTCCCGGGTTAACTTACTTCCTTACTACTTTTAGGGGTGACTGTAACTGAAATTCAGATAAATTACTTGTGGAGGAGTTATATATACATGCTAGTGGAAGCACAGCCTCAGTCAGTGGGTAGGTGCAGGTTCTCAAAATAACAGAGTGTCACTCAGTCATGATTTTGAGAACCAAAATTATTATTTCTTCAACTATTTGCTATAAGAGCCAAGCAACATTTATATTAATGAAGAGAGAAAACACATCTGCATTACAAAGTTCACTGATACACATAAATGTTATGACAATTACTGTGGAGCTTTTATGCCTAATTCAACTGGGAGAGAAAAAGAGAAGTTGGAACCTAGTTCTATAGTACGCTTCTTGGAAGAACAACCTCTGTGGAGAAGCTTTGATGAAATTTTCGTATGCTATTGTTCTTAACTACCAGTGAGTCATATCCTGCAGAGAAGGAAGTGTACTGATACTAACTGAGGGTGTCTTTTGCTTGATGTGGACAGATCTCTCTCTTCCTATGCAGTTATGTAAATGTATGATTATATGCATTATAATCTCAATAAGATCTCGGCTTGAAAGCTGAGCTGTTCCTTTCCAGATACTTTAGCTCATGAAAGCCACTACACACTTTCTACCTACAACCTTTACTTCACTTAGGCATTATTACACCATCTGTGAAAGACTCAAAATTTCATTCCTCTATTACAAGGTTACTGAGCTTTGAAATAAGTAGCAGCCAAGCACTTCTTCTCTAAGAAGCTGCTGACTACATACAGTGTTTAGGGATAGACAAAATATTTAAGAGAATACGGAGTGCAACCATAACCAGCTCCCAATGAACACAAAGAGTATCATAGAGAGCACTTCTCAATATGGCTGTCACACTGCTTGTGCATTATACAAATCTAGAAATCAACAGTGCTTAGAAATGAACAACATGCATATTTAAATTCTCAAAGATCCAGAGAAAGGGCTTGGTCACACCCAAACAAATTGAAACTGTTACAAGACACTGTGCAATGGAAAACAAGTCACTATGTATATGGAACAAAGGGATATCAAAGGAAAGAGAATAAAATGAGCAAAGAAAACAAAGCTCCTGAGAGATAAGACATAAGAATCAGCCATAACCACATCATTGAACAAATAAGTATTTTTCTTCAATATCTAATGTCCCAAGAATGAAAATATGTAAAAATGAACCCCACACCAAAACATTTTTACATATGTTATTTGAGACCATTTTTTCCACTTAAAGGTTTGGGGTTTTGTTGTTTTGTTTCTTTTTCTTTTTTTTTTTTTTTAATGTGTTCTTGCAACCCTCAAGGTAAGTAGCTTCTCTGCAAATTTCACTCACTTTTTCTCCAACTGACTTGATCCTTGTCAGAGTCGAGCTTCAGGCAGTGGCTCAACCCTCTAACAGGGAGAGCAGAAGACCAAGCCCCTGTAGGTTAAGATAAAAACAGCTTTCTGATAAGCACTGTGCAAGGGGAACACTAACAGACACACCCAACTATTCATGTACCTTGAATCCCTGATTTGATGTTTAATGATTTGATCCTCTGCCATGTATTTTTTAAATTTTCTTTTTTTATGGAAACAGTATTGCCCTTTTAATTTTTTTTCTCTGATCTAATTTCCAGTTTATGAGGTCTACTAGATTCCACCCAAACAGGATAGATAACGGAGAATAGAAGACCAACATTTCATAGACATAGGGGAGGAAACATTCAATACTGATGCCCCAGGGTCACTGTATCTATATTTTATTGCTGTAAAAGTATCACCAGATTGTTTCACAGTAACACCATGGGAAACTGGGATAATACGGAGTAGTACAGGGTAATAGGGCAATAAACACTATACCTTACTCTTTACAACCTTGTCAATAAAGAACAATTATTTTTTTCCTCTGGCCTATTACATGTCCCAATGTGGTTTGCAGATTTAAAAGCAAAGTTCAGTGTGTAAGAAATAAAATGAACTTGACCTACAATGAGAAAAAATCTCGATAAAAATAACAATAAAACCAGATGATTTCACATTAGGCAGATCTCATCTAACTTCTGACCATGTTTGAGACAGCTGACTTATTTTCCTTGTATAACACAGGTGGAGTTACTACAGAGACTTAAGATTCCTTTAATCTTTAAAAAACATTTTTGTTACAGTACTGAAGGTGATACCATTTCTGCGCAGCTTCCCAATCAAAGGTCTGGAACTTTATATTTTGTGGCAAAGATGTAAGGAAGCTGTAAAATGTCAGATATAAAGGAGCTTTCTAGAAGTCTGAGGTTCTATAAAGCCATCAGTTTCCCAAAGGAAGAAGTTCTGCTTCAGAGGATCCAAGAGATGAGCATTATTTTGAATCAACCTGTGAAATTTCTAAAGATTGCATGTCTGATCTGTTCTGATTCAACCTTTTTGCTGTCTATAAGTCAAATATTAAATGTATTTCTCACCTGAGAAACTGAGGTAACCTGGGAGAATTCATTACTGTCTAGATATCTGGAAACTCTAAATCTTCCAATTTCAGTGATAAATTATGTTGCAGAGGGACTAAAACATCCATTTATCAAAAATCGTATTCACATAGTAATCTCCAAACAGTTACAAGTGGATCTATATTCAATAAAATACTGCATTTTAAAGCAATGGTGAGAAAGAAATCAAATGCAATAGAAAATGCTTCTCTCTTAAAAGTTTGGTCTAGTAGCTTGTTTATACCCCAAAATTCTCATGAGGAGATTTTGGTTTAAAGTTTAAAATGCTAAGTATCTAAGACATCTCTGCAGTTGCATGAATATGCTGGAGATTTCTTGCTGGAGATAGAAAGAAATTAATATAAAAGCAAATAAGATTTCCTAGGCTGGTTTTATCATTGACCAGCAAGAACAAAACCAAATTTAATCTGTTATATGTTAAGGATCTCTTAGGTACATTAATTTGGCTATTCTATTCAAATAAGACTGCAAATCGGACAATCTAGAGGAAATTCAGGTGAGTGTGTCTTGCATAACATAAGTATGAAAAGCAGAAAAGGCAACAATTCCTCCATCATCAGTGGAGATAAATCTTGGGTTTCTGGTTATATACAGCTTACAAAGGGGTCACGAGAGATCTAAAAATTCTCCCATTTCTGGCTGGCAAAGAAGTTTGAAGGAGCAGGAGGAGCCTGCCCTGTTTGTGCCTGTACAAACCTGCTGCACAGACACACATACACAGGAGGAGGAAGATGAAAGGACAGCAAAGGGTTTGGCTGTCTTTTTTCTCTGTCAGATAGATAAAGCTAGCATGAAGGGCTTCCAGAGGCATAACCAATACCCTCACTCACACTCTTCTTTTTACATGCTTTCCTAAATACTTCGTGTCTTTGAGCACTGAATGAATAACTCTGCATGAGGAAATGTTTTCTAATGTCAGAAAAAAAGACCACTTTTTATTTTTACACCAGAGGTAATAAGATAAATGAGGTAACTTTCATTCAGATGGAATATAGGTACAGAAATACCTGTAGAATCAGTCCAGATTAGTAAAAACTACATTTACAGTATTAGTAGCTGGTTTTGTGTTATACTTTTTCCATTACATTTTCTCTGAGGTAGTTGCAAAGATAAAGTGAGCCTTTTTAGTGGGATTTCAGTTCATCAGAGAAATTAAAATAAACCTATACTTGAGTTCTTTTTAAATCTTGATTTCCTAAATCAAGCTTTTTTTTTTTTCTTCTTCTTTCTTAGGACCAGTTACTAACCAGTCTTAAGCTCCATGTCCTTGTGACAGAGTTTTGTTTCAATTTACTGTTAATTACATCTCCTAAGAGCACCAGGACTCACATGGTCTGTTTTTCTGCTGCCTGTATCGGCCATGTTAGATATTTCTGAGTTTCCCTCTGGTCTTTCCAAGGAAAGCAGAAGGTTCAACCTCAGGAGCCACATGGATACTGAAAGATCAGGCAGAATACTGTAAAAAGGAGCAGAAGTTATTACATTTAAATGTATAATTGTTTTTATGGTATTGTTAATGGGGATTTTTCATATTAATTTGAACTATAATCTTAATTGTATAGTAGGTTGGCTAATAGTTTCACTATTAGGCTGAAACAACAGTCTTTGAGCCATTTGTTCAACAAGCTTGTCGTTTCCCATATATAATCTGTTCTTTTTGGCCACAACATTGAGTATTTGGAGGACAGGCTAATCATCTCTTTTCTTATACCAATTCTTCTGACACTAGTATTAAAAACTACCAAAAAGTATCAAAATTTCCTTTAGGGAAAAACCTCCACAACTTTATGTTTGGCTAAAAGTTAAATTTGCTTAGGCTTTTGGTTTCTTTTTTTATTATTATGAAATAAGAGGAAAGGTTGGAAAGAGCAAGGTCCAGAGCAGGGCTGAGTGTTGATAATTTGGTAATGCAAAACAAATTAACAGGCAAGGGGTTGGGGTAACAGTCAGAAACTTCAACTGTTGTCTAATCAAAGTTTGGAGATGCTGCTAGTGTATCCCAGTGACAAAGGTAACCACCACGGAAAGGCCTACTTATACATCAGCTGCTAATAAAGCTTTTATTTTCACTTTAAGAAAATTCAACAACTCCAACAGTGTTGATCTGTGCTGCTCTACCAAACTGCTCCACCAAACTCCTCCCATGATAATTAACTTCTAAATGGTGGTGATGTGTTGTGGGTTGACCCCAGCCAACAGCTGAGCAGCCACACCACACAGTTGCCCACTCACTCCTTTCTCCTGCTGTATGGGAAAAAAAACAGCAAGAAGAAAAGGAGAATTGTGAGTCAAGATAAAGAAATTTCCACAAGTGAATCAAAAGCCACACATGCAAGCAAATCAAAAAGAGAAATTCATTCACATCTTCCCAGCAGGTAAGAATGTATACCCACTTGCTAGAAATCATGGCCTCAGCACACATTGCAGACTCCATAAACAAGAAAATTCCCTCCTTGTTTCCCTTTCCCTAGCTGTGTGTGATGTCTTGTGAGATATCCCTTTGATCAATTTGGGTCAACTGTCCTGGCTGCATCCCCTCCCAATCTCTTGCTCATTGCCAGCTGACTAATCGCAGGTGTAGAGTGAGAGAAGGAGAAAGACTTGATGGCATGCAAACATAGCTCAGCAATAGTGAAAATATCCGTGAGACAACAAGACTGTTTTAGCCACAAATACAAAACGTGGCACCATACAGGATGATATGAAGAAAGTTAACTCCATCCCAACCAGATACAGTTAAAAATGTCAGGTTTTAAAAGAAAATGGGATGGCACATTTCTTATGTCTGCCAGTGATGCTCCCAAATCTCTGAAGATCTGAGACAGTGCATTTCCTGATTCAGATCACTGATCTTTGAGTAATCTCCTGATATCACATAAATTCATGGTAGTATCAAATATTAACTTTGAAGTTTTTACTTTTCCGCAGTAAAGCAAATGTTTGAACTACCTGGTCACAGAAGTATGATTAGGAACCCTGCTTGGAAAAGCTTATATCCTCCTCAATTTTGTAATGAAGATAGTAGCTTTATAAGGATCGTGACTTCTGGTACTGCAATTTCTCCACTGAAAGTGCCTTGCAAGCTAATCTTATTAACTTTTATATAAGTTGTATTTTGATGTTTAGTTTCATTGCAACCTCACCAATAGGCTGTATACGGTTTAGGTATGCTGCAGGCTGGTGTTCTGTTCATCATAGTATCCAAGAAACTGATATCCTTGAAACATTCAAATAACAGCTAAGAATGTGTAAATCAAGAAATATGGGAAGATTTCAGGAATGGTCTTCAAGCAAATCCAAGTCTGTCTAAAAGTTTCATACCACAATTGCATTTACTCAGCTACAGACAGCTTAACAGAACTACATTTTTTGTTATTTTGTTTATTTGGTTGGTTCTGTAGTTATGCTTTCTCACTTGCGCAATGATTTTCACTGAAGTGGAAAGTACTCTTAAGTGACTTATGAGATGGACAAGCTACTTATGCCTTCAAGCTGTGTGAACTAGTATAACACTAAACTTTGGAAGCAGTCTGTGTTTATCTGAAAAATCTCTCATCCCCAGACATTTGATCAGCACTCCACTGCTCATGCCTTATGGGCAGAGAAGAATAACAAGCCTTTTCTACTCACTTCTTTATTCAAAGGCCATAGCTTTTGTTATTATACAATTTTTAAAACCTCCTAAAACAACCTCACAATTCAGATTTCTGTACACCTAATTGTTCAAACTAGTCATCCCAAATAAAATTGAAATAGCTTTCCATCAACCTCAGTTGCTTAAAGAGGAAACACCAGAATACTTTCAATTATATCTTAAAATAAATAACTATGTAAGTACTGTCCTTAAGAACAGTTATGAGCATGAGTTTTAAAAAGCAGATATATTTGAGCTATGTCTGCTGCAGAATGCCTTTACATGAGAGCATAAAACCTTAAAAGTAATACAAGATTTTATTGAGGGCAAGGGTAAAGACTATAAAAACAGTGATGTGGTGCTTCTGAACGTCTGATAATGCCTGAGAATAGATACACATGTACTGTGTATAAACAACATTTTGAGTATGCTGTAATTAGAAAATCTCCAGGCAGCCAGCACAGGTGAGCTGAGTTGGCACTGGGCTGTTTTCAACACAAGTTTCATCAACCAAACCCTTATAAAAGGGGCTGGTTGGGCAGAGGCAGGAGTTGGTATGGGTTTGGGGCAGCTTGGTGTGGAAATGTTGAATGCTTGGTCAGTACTCGTGCCTGTGCTACAATATCATTAGATCGGTAAGGTGCTTGGTGTTATACATGGGTTTGTCTGTGGGAATTCTGCTCTGGCCTTTGTTATTGTTCTGTTTTTAGTGCTTATTGGGAGCTGTCCTTATTCCAACCTGTAGGGAACTTTGGTTTTACCCTTGTTAGAAGGGCAAGAAAGTGCTTGGCCACTGCCTGGGTTGTGTGGCATGTTGGGTGTCAGAAAAGTGCATAAAGGAAAAAACCCAAACTGTAACTGTAGAGTGAGCCTTGCTCAGCAAGTTTGTAGAGCCAATTAGCAAGATTTCCATCGTATTTGAGTATAACTTAATTAAATTATGCAACAAGAACAACCAGCTGTCTTCAGGAATTAATAGATTGTTTTTACTCATTGTTCTGAAGTGCATCCAGTGCTATCCTCAGGTGCACATGTAGCTCTTGCAATGCATTCTGAGTTACACAGCATAGCAAGAATTACCTTTTCATGCCTGGCTCATAAATAACATGAAGCTAATGATAGCTCCACTTACAGTACTTATTATTTTGTGCTGGAAGTTAATTAAGGAAGTCCATTTGAAATGTTTAATTGTTTAACTATAAATTATGTTTTGTGCTCTGTAACCATTGTGAGTCTTTTACTCCATCTGTTCTTTTGTTGTAGTTTTTACATAACGTGAGAAATATGCTGATGTGCTGCTCTTCACAAAGCATCTGCCTTAATCACAATAGTAAAATAGTCCTCAAATACCTGCTGAGCTAACTGTAGCTTGGAAAAAGCACAGATACATCAACACTGAAAACTCTTACTGTTTTCAATAACTTTGTGTGTTAGACTGGACACTGGTTTGTCAAAGACTTTTGTCAAAAAAGTGTGCATCAGTTCCTCCCTTAGAATGAATATAATTTATTCCTGTCTTTCCCTCATTTGCTTTAATAAAACTTTTTAGTAGAAACCGTATCTAACTGCTCATGCAAATGCAGTACTTGCTGGACTTTCTCAAGCCTCTTAGTGTTATTGCATTCAGAAAACAGCATGATCCACTGCTTGAATGTCAAAGCTAATCTTGTTCACTATTTCTTTTATATTCAACAAAATAGTGAATAAAATGTTTTGCAATTAAGTTAGTCTCCAGTACAAAGTTATAGATTATTTTAAAAGCTCTTGTCATATTTTGTCTTTCATAACTAAATCTGTAGCATGGAAAAGTAACTTAGTTGGCATGGTTTATCACATCTGAGTTTGGAGGGAAAAGCAAAAAAAGGGGCAACACTGTCAAGTGAGTCTGAGTGAATTTTTTTGTATGTTTTAAAAAAGTGGTCTGTTTAGAAAACTTTTGTTTTGTGGAAGGGCGGGCAGGAGATTTTTTTAATAACTAAGGATTTTAACATTTCATTTTGAAATGTCAGATTTGTGTCAAAAATTAGTTCCAAAAATTGACCTACCTATTGGTTGGAATCTTAAAAAATATTTAGCACTGCTTTTATCACTTCTAAAAGGGCACTTACTTAAGTACATACAGTCCAATTTCAATGCAACCCATAAATTTTTGCCATTCCCTTTTCACAGCAAGTTCCACCTGCTATAGGTAATTAGTTTTATTAAAGGAAACAGTGTTGAATGTTACTTACGATTTTTTTGTTGTTTTCAATGTTTTATCATGCAAGCTTCTAGTAAAATACCAGTCATTGATCAACATGAAGCATTTAGTATGTATAGAAGTTTACTTCAAGCTGGGCACCTCTTCATTATTGTGGTTCAATAAGTTTCCAAACTACATGACAGAGAAAACCTTGTCAAAGAATATATATTCAAGTCCCACAGACAGAACAATGATAGGCTGCACTACAGTCAGTTTCAAAATTTTCAGGTGCTTAATTCCTCTGTATAGTGTCTGGAAATGCTTTGAAGAACTCTTGGCACAAGCTGCTTTAGAAGCCTTCTTTACTACACATATTTAAGATATTTTCCAGTAGTTTAATGGAAACATATATGCATGTATAATTTTTATTTTTTTAAAAGATTGTTCAAATGAATAATAACAGAACACAGAAGCCCAGCCTTTCCATTCAGCTCCTGTTGAACAAAGCAATTTACAGGGCAGCAGCTAAGCTAACTTATAGTATATTTGGGGAGTAAAGGAAGTACCTGAAGATTTATACATAGTGAAAACTATGTATACATTGTAAAACATACCCATACAAGCATAGGGCAGAGAAATTTAGTCTGAGCGAGAACTGGGCCACTGATGTCATCCTATTTCAGTCATACCAAATAACTTTAATGAATTTTAATTGGAATGTCACAGTGTATCCTTTAAGAAAAAGAGGTAAAAATAAGGTTTTGTTTTGGAAAAACACAGCTCTGTGGAGTCTGAGCCACAAGATGACCCCCAACAGCAGAGCTGCTCTGATTTCAGTGACCTGCCTTAGTTCTGGCAAGGTGGTGACTATTTTGTAGTCCAGATGCAAAGTACACTAATGAAGCAAGAGGCAGGAACAGGTGAGCCTTAAGCTCAGGATCACTGGCAGAAACTTTGTGCCAGTCTGTAGGGGTTATAAAGTAGATTTTTAGACACAGACAGTGCTTTATTATAGCTTTAACATTACAAGGCAGAGTTATCTTGTTTCTCTTTCCTAGCTGACCTTCCAGACTTACAGGATGTGATATTCATTACTCTTTCTGGGCTCACCTTAACCTTTCTAACAAGCACTGTTTCTGCTGCCTGATAATATGTGTTAGCAACATGCCCACCAGCACAAAGCTGGAGAATGGCCTGAAGACATTAAAAATTTAATAATCAGCATCTTTCAAATCACCTCATCACCTCTACTTGACATGATCCCAAAAGTCATCTCTCTCTCAATTCCCCCATCTATCTCCACAGGCACATTCATTCATGTCAATGTACAGAAAAAGGCAGTAAGCAGAAGCTTATACTAAATGTAGAGGTTCAAGGTGTCAGAGATGGATGATCTGAGTTGCCAACTGATATGAACAAAAGATGGGTGGGGTTTTTTGGCTGGCATCAGTCTGAATAACCTGATTAAATGACTGTAAGGGGGTGGTGATGGTTTCTGAGTTTTGATTAGACTTTGGGTTAGATTCTAGGATTGGGGTTTTTTGATCAGGAGCTAATACTCTAGGTTTAAAGCTGATGCATAGAAATCCACAGGTTTTAACAGTTTGAGATTTGAGCCTGGCCAGACTGATGAGCAATTGCTATTGCATGATCCAGTCCAATACTAGAAGTTCAAATTCACAATATCAAAACCTCCCTAGCATCAGATCAGGACTGATTCTGGGGTGAGAACTAATTGCAATGTTCACACAGCTTCTCTGTCCGCTTGTGCAGTGGGTACCTGGCAAGCTCTACTGCTCTTGCTATGTGGCGTACATCAACAAAGTGTAAGGAGATAGACAGCATAAAGGAGTTCTAAAATATTTTTAAAAAATCTATTTATAGTATTTGGGCATAGTTAACACTAACCTTTTTTGGGAGGGGTCAGGGAGAAAACTTTGAAATCTTTCTGAAGTACTTTGGTTAAAAGCTCAATTTTGACGATCTTTTGCTATAAATTGGATTAAAAATCAAACTGCCACCCTTGTCCTTGCATCAGAACTATAACAGTTCATTATATTGATTAGATCATCTACAAGTTTTGATTGAAACCTTTTTGTACAATCAGAAAAAGCTAACCCCCTTCCAGCCCCTCCCTCTCCCCCCAAAAGAAAGATTATCTGTGGCTATGGGCACACTAATGCCTGCACAGTAATGCAGGCTCAGGCATGTGTTATCATAAAAATACAAATTCACAGAATGCCTGAAAGCCTGCAGTCTTTTGCAGCATTTGATATACCATTCTAGTCTGGGTAACTGATCAACAATATAGACCTAGGAGAAAAACTTACAAGGAAAAGGAAAATACCCATAGAAAACAAGCACACAAACAAACAAAAAAACCCAACCCCAAACAAACAAAAAAAAAAAAAACCAAACCAAAACAGAAGTGGTGCTGGTTTGGAACCTGATTTTATGTGTATCTTCCCTGCATCTCTCTGTAATTCAGAGAGCAATGTTGCATTACACCTTGAGTGCCCCTTTAGCTGCTCAGCGTGAGAGTCAAAACATGAGTCAACTCACAAAGGAGAGACTGGAGTACCAATCAGGCTTGGCACAGTTCCACCTGTACTTATTTCAATACACAGAAGGGTTGGAGAAATCAATCAATTATCAACAGTCTAATGTGATGGAGACAAAGATGCCATATTCACCACAGTAAATACCAAAGTTAAATTTCTTAATACTGCATAACATTAACCAATCAAAGTGTAATCCATAGCTGCTGAAATAAGGTATTACTGAGTTTTTAACAAGAAAAACACAGGCTATGAAACCAAATTAATCTAAATCATTGCTGCATATGTGTTACAGTGCGGAAGAAGGACCACTGGAATACACAGGTGATGGAAAAACTTGTCTAGGTTGCAAGGAGGTAGGTATATGTTGAGGAGATTTTTTTTTTAAATCAGCAACTTCTATAAGGGAACACTGGAAGAAGTTGCATAAAGTTATGAGGAATTAAATTTCAGTAGTGTTTTGAAGTAGTAGAGAACTACTCTAGTTCTTTCCCCTAACTTGACTAAATGATTATCAACTGATTTATTTTTTAAATAGATTTTTATTGAAAGTATATTTGCTGTAGTAAGATCAGAAGCATTATCATAATTTTAAATACTTTTATACAGATAGTTCTAAGGATCTTCTTATTTTTGTCTCTTATAAGAAGGCAATGTTTTTTTGTCTTTCCTTATTTTCAGTAGTTGGAAATATTTTGCTGTTATTATATTAATAGAACGAATTCTTGTAGTTGTAGTATTAGCTAATACAACCTATCATGATATTTTTGGGACAAAGCTAGGTAAAAAGTAATCTAATGGAAACAGAAAGTCCAGTTTTCACTTTGAAAGTATTACTATACCTAAGCAATATTCTGGGCTTACAAAAATTACAGTAACAGGAAAAAAAAAACCCTTTGATATATTCCTTCAGAAATTTCCACCTTTAAGTCCAATATTTTGGGTGATAAAACACTGGTTTCTATCAGGGAAAGAGAGATTTTCTTTGGATGGGCAAAGGTTTCATTATAATTTTTTAGAATGATAAATAAGAATTTATTGATAAAAATCATTCTAGATTGAAATGTATTGATTAAAATCATTCAAGAAGTACTTTTTTTCAGCCCATTGTTGACATTATAACTGAAAATTAATTAAAAATTTTAAATGTTATTTAGTAACATAATACTGAAATCCAAGGAGTGTAATGGTATAGATGTGACATTTCAGCTTGTAATGGTATAGACGTGACATTTCAGCTCCATAATCAATCTATATCTCTGTTACACAAACTGATTCCAATAGAAAATGTACAACTTCAAAAATAGAGATGTCTTGCACAATATTTCATGTGTGGTATGGAAATACCAGACCACTGAACTGTGTTACAACAGAAGGGTCAGGCAAATTCTTTATATGGAAGCTTAAATTACATAACAAAAAAATCAGACCCTTAAACAAAAAACCTTGTATATTACACAAGGGAGAAGAGAACTGTAATGGATAGATGCCAGAAAACTAATAGGCCAGAGTATTAAGACGTTAGGCTGCTTAATAAAGGTTGTCTTTTTCAATCCTCCTTCTGCTGTTAGAAACAGTCATTGCTGAAATGGGATTCACTTTCAGATGTTTCTGGTTATGCTCAGCATTATGTTCCCTGTTAACTCACACTCCTCTGATGTGAAACGATGCTCTCTGCAGGAGTTCTCAGTTTTTCCAAACCACAGCTCTGTGGTATTTTTCTGTCTTATACTGTAATTTTGCTTTAATTTAAAATGAATGCTATTTGTACTGATCTTGGACGGGGAGTCAAAGATTACTTTATTCAAAAAGCATTCTGCCTACACTAAGGCTCACAGAAATTATTTCTTTAGCAATTTAAGATTTGGCTGTGTGCTCAGAATGTTTTGCTAAGTAGATATCAAATAAAGTAGACAGTAATAGAGTTTGATGTCCAGGGGAAATAGTGCAATACATTTTACTTTAAAGAGCTCCTTTCTGCTACACCAAGGTGGGTGCTTTACCCTGCATGTAAAGCAGGTTGCCTGAGGTACCTTCTGTCCACTTCTTTACCTATGAGCGTTGGAAAGGGTGAATAAAAACACATGTACTTTTCACAGTTTTAGAACTGATGGACTTCCGTCTCTTCTGTAGCTTCCTTGTGACTGAGAAATGAAGCATTATCTGGCTCTGACAGTAGCATCAGGACTTGTGGCTTGAACAACCTGTTCTGCTTGCCACTGAAGAAGCTCTGGGTTGAATTGGGATGTATGGGAGCAAGCATGGGACTGGGCCAAGTTATACTGAAAAATAAACATAATGGGGTAGGATCTGCATTCTGTATTTGGACAATTAACTTGTCTATTACCCCTGATATAGTGGAAATACACAATTTCTGGTTTTAATTTTGAGCAGCTCTTAATGGGGGATTGGCTAGTGACCTACTCAGCCTTTTAGATGCACACAGGTTGATGGGTCTGGATGTGATCCCCCCGAGGGTACTGAGGGAGCTGTACTCACCAAGCCACTTTCTTTTATTTACCAGAAGACCCGGCTGATTGGGTGTGGGAGACAAAGAGCAGCCCTGAGAAAGAGACATAACTGATTGTTGGGAAGAAACTGTAGGACCGAGAGTCAAACAGTAAGAACACTGGAAGGAATGTGTAGGATGTTGGGGCTTTGGTGCCTGGATGTCTGCTGGACTGGTTTGCTACCTTGCAGTGTTATGCTGGGAGATGTTATGCTGTGTAATGTTAATGGGAGCCCATTAGTGCTGGACAGCACTCTAGGTAAGGGAGTTGCACTTCTCCCAGCAACTAATTGTGTGTAACAATGGCAAAGTACCAAAACCTGATTTCAGGCTGCTGCATCAGCTGTCTAGAAGGTATAAAACCTTGTGGGGTTGTTCAATTCACAATTGAAGTCCATGTCCTTCAATATGCTACAACTGGGGTGACTCCTCTTGGCTGGAAGCTGGCACATGTGACACCCATCTACAAGAAGTGCCAGAAGGAGGACCCAGGGAACTACAGGCCTGTCAGACTGACCTCAGTGATGGAACAAATCATCTCGAGTACCATCATGCAACACATGAAGGAAAACCAGATGATCAGGCTCAGTCAGCATAGGTTTAGGAAAGTCAGGTCATGCTTGACCAACCTGATCTCCTTCTATGACAAGGTGACCTGCTTAGTGGATGATGGGAAGGCTGTGGATGTTGTCTACCTAGACTTCAGTAAAGCCTTCAACACTGTCCCCCACAGCATCCTCCTGGAGCAACTAGTTGCCCATGGATTAGATAGGTACACTCTGCTGAGTTAAAAACTGGCTGGATGGCCAGACCCAGAGAGTTGTGGTGAATGGAGTTAAATCCAGTTGTCAGCAGATCACGAGTGGTGTACCCCAGGGCTTGGTGCTGGAGCCAGTTCTGTTTAACATCTTCATTAATGATCTGGATGAGGGGATCAAATGCACCCTCAGTAAGTTTGCAGATGGCACCAAATTGTGTGGTAGTGTTGATCTGCTGGAAGGCAGGAAGGCTCTACAGAGGGACTTAGACTGTCTACATCAACGGCAGAGGTAAACCTCATGGGGTTCAACAAGTCAAGTGCCAGGATCTGCATTTTGGCCACAATAACCCCAGGCAGCTCTACAGACTTGGGGCAGAGTGTCTGGAGAGCTCCCTTAAGGAAAAGGACCTTGGGAGGTTAGTTACAACCAGCTGAACATGAGCTAGTAGTGTGACCAGGTGGCCAAGAAGGCAACAGCATCCTGGCCTGTATCAGGAACAGTGTGACCAATAGGAATTGATTGTCCTGTTGTACTCAGCTCTGGTGAGGCTGCACCTTGAGTGTTGGCCCCCTCACTACAGGAAGGATGTTGAGATGGTGGAGTGTGTCCAGAGAAGAGAAATGAAGTTGGTGAAGGGTCTGGAGCACAAGTCCTATGTGGAGTGGCTGAGGGAGCTGGAGATTTTTAGTCTTGAGAAGAGGTGCTGAGGGGAGACATTATTGCTCCTGCAAGGAGGGCGTAGAAAGGTGGGGGTTGGTCTCTTCTCTCAGATAACAAGTGATAGGATGAGAGAAAATGGTTTCAAATTGCACCAGGGGAGATTTAGGTTAGATGTCAGGAAGAATTTCTTTACTGAAAGGGTAGTCAAGTACTGTAACAGGCTGCCCAGGGCAGTGGTGGGGTCACCATCCCTGAAGATATTTAAAAGGTGTGTGGATGTTGTGCCTTAGGACATGGTCTAGAGGTGGACTGTGCAGGGTTAAGCTGTGGTTAGACTTGATTATCTTGAAGGTCTCTTCCAACACAAATGATCCTGTGATTGTGTTGTGTCACTGGAAGTGTTTATACCGAAGGACAAAGGGATGCTTCTCAAATTCTTTGACCTAGACCCTTTACTAATCATTGCCCATCCCACTTTCACACAGAGTTTAATGCCATCTGAGTAGACAGGGAAGAGCTACGCAGTTTCTGAGAGGTTACCTGGACTGAATAATCTGGCACTGTGGGGTAAGAGTAGAAATTGTCTTCTCCATAGAAAAGACATGAGTATCTGTGGGGAGAAATCAAAGGTGGTAGGATGACGTTCCTAATGGTTCAGACACACAGAGTGCATTGATTTTATTGGGAGCTTTGAGCATGAAAGAACTGATTCTGACAAATAACAAGCCCTTACAGCTCAATGTGAAGCCAGTAAGGGTTGTGAATGCTCAGTTGGCATTTCAGGCTATTCATTTCAGCTGCTCAGCAGTGTAAGGTGAATACGTGGTCCTGAAAGTCTGTACACCAATGTGACTTCATTGATTTAAAAGCAGCTGCTCTGAGACAGGTAGGATTGCTCTCTTAGTTCTTAATTTCACACTGTAGACAGCACAATATTCTGCAAAACTAACCCTAGAAACATGTCTGTCTGACCCTCTTATTCAGCCATTTCTGGTTTTTAGTCAACAAAAGGAGCATCACAACTACTCTTTTCTGCCTTTTTGATACTTAGATTGTACTTAATTTCCATCCAAGTATTCCTAAAGACAAACTGCACATTAAGCATTTTCTTTCAGGGTTTGACCATCACACTGGTCCTGAATCAACCAACTCCACCCACTGTTAAAAAGAGCCATCTCTTCTAAATTCTGGCTCTGCAGAGGGAATGCCCAATATGTTATATTTTCCAAAGGTAAAATGCAATTAAAGAGTCTTTAGTGACATAAGTCTCTCTTGCCTGTCAAATTCAGCACCAGTGAAGCACTCTAGAACTTAATGTTTTGCAATATTGGAACTTTGTTACCTTTAAGTATGTCTAGGAAGATTTTTTTAAATGGTACTTTTTGCCTAAAAGTAATCTTACAAAAAAAAAATACTGAAGAGTTAAATATATTTCATCACTTTTAAGTACAGATCTTATAGATTATATTTTTCCAATTTACCAGTGCAATTAAGTTGACAGTAAACGTTTCGAAGAGCTGCAATATGAATGGCAGATTCTCATATATACCCAGTGAATTTAATTGACATATATTTCCACTGAAATGGCTGACGATATCAATTGCCATGCCTTATACATATGCCACAGTGATTAGAAAATTAACATCATTATGTTATTTCTAGTGACACTCTAACTCAAAAAGGATATATATGGAGGTCTTTCCATGGCAGTGTTCTGAAGTTATACAAATTAATGGAAATAACATGCATATTTGTCAAATGTTCTTGCCTTTATGTTATCCTCACATATGTCCAAAAAATTGCAATTTAAAGCTAGATTATAAAAGTATTCACCTCCAAAGGGTTGCGCAATGAAAAAAGAACTAACATACCTGTTTGTTAGTGCAATCTCATAAAGCCAGGATCCCTCACTTGTTGGAAATTATCTGTTCTAAAAAAAGCCCCAAAAAACCTATGAGTTAAAATACATTCAAGAATTTGGAAAGCTGTCTATGGGTCCAGTCCAACTTCCACTTGAACTAGTTTTGAAATAAGTTTTTAGCATTAAGATTTTGGAGAAATACATCTTGAATAATTTACATATATTTTGTATTATGTTAGAGTGCACTCATACAATCAAAATTTGTGAACACATTTTTAAGATTTAATAGATCTTGTATTATGTGATTTGAGTTTCCCTTTAGTTAAAGAAACAGTAGGGAAAGAGTGGCAAAAGGTGGTAGATCAGGTAGTTTATAGGTCTGTGGATTAGATATTTAACTGTATGGAAGCAAAACCCATCTCTTTGACCTGGGGGTTTTACATAGAAATTTTAAAAAAATTCTCATCTAAAACTCACAGATGCTCATGTCACTGGGAATAAACTGCAAAGCAGTTTGAATGATGAACAGGTCCAAATCCTGTTCTGTTATTCCACTATGACATCAGCTTTCAGATTCTTGGGGTACAGGTTGCTCCCTGACTATCTTTCCATATGTCAAAGAGCTTTCCATGCTTATAATCACTTTACACTTGAGACTTAGGTTAGCAGGTATTGCAATAGCTCATGAATATAGGCGGAAAAAACATTTTGTCTTTGAATATCCAAATAAATACATCTCAAAGGCTGCATATTTGTTAGTAAATTATATTTTTATTCTTTGAAGCAGAGTCAGACAAAAGACTCCTGTCTCTATATAATTAAATTCTTCCAACTTCAGAAATAAGATGTTAATTTCAAAATATTGGTTTACAAAATTTTTCTTGCTGATGCAGTGACTTCTCGAAAGTACCAACAACTTCTTTCAGACGCTTCTGGGTGGCATGGGCTAAAACCACCCTGGAACACTTGTAACATGTTAACAGTACAAGGTACGAAATTCCAGCTCTGGGAATTTTCTCTGATGTCTTTAAATTTACAAGTATGGGTGCTAGTAATAAGAACATTCGGTATCCTACTTTTCAAAGTTTTAGCGATTCTACAATTTTTATAATTGAAAACAAAGTCCGTATATGCTCACAACAGATTAATAAGTCTATTTGCAAGATCAGCTTGAATTTTTTCTATCTGCCCAATGAGACGGTTAACCTAGGGAAAAGTTAGCCCCATTATGATTCAGATGATTAATTTGATCAACCAAATTCAATAACCTCTTAACACAGTTATTACTATTTATTTATACACTGAACCCAGTTAGTCCTTACTGGCACTGTGCCTTTGCTTGCCTTATTCTGTTGTGAAGATGCTGATTTCACTTTGAAATGACTCAAACGATTCAGACAATAGTTATCTTCCTGCTTGGCAAAAGCCGTATCAGGCTGTTTGCTGCAAAGCAAAACATCCTTTCCCACTGGAATAGAAAATGCCTGAGTTTCACAGCAAATATTTTTCATGTTTGGAGAGAGTAACGTTTTCACTAACTTGCAAAAAGCTTTAAAAAAATGTAACTGGTATTACAGCATGTTGTTTATTGCTGAATCATTTTAAATCCAATGTAACCAATCATTCTGAAGTGGTAAATATCTAAGGAGTTGCTGTACAAGACATTTCTGATATATTTGGAGATATGCCATAACATCAGCCCAGGTGAAGCTGGCACAGAATGACCTTTGCCAGTAAAAAGGAAGGTATTTCTGCAGAGACATTCTAGTAACTTGTAAGAAAGAGTTGCAAGTGATCTCAATATTGTGGTCTACACTAGGGAGTAAATGTCATATACTAAGATTTTATTGACTCATTTTCTGCCAACTCTGCTTAAAGGGATAACTTTCTAGGCAAGATTGAATGGAGGGTTACTCGCAGGTTTCTCAGTCTCTTTGGATTTTAACTGTGGCATTTATCGTCTATAAAAAGTACTTACATAAAGTAATAGCCACAGGCAAGTTGTCTTTGTGTGCAAAATCTGATTTTTATTGTTACATTCTTGCTGGAAATGACACTGTTCTCGGAAAGAATTATCAAATCTAGAGGCAGGTTTTCTTTGCTTTGCACTACTTTTCAATTTTTTTTTCTATACGCCTGTTTCTCCTCATGTCTTTACACTGTTAAAGAAGGGTTACTGTTCAAGATTTACTTTATCACTTACTAATGGCAGCTCCAACATTAAAATCTGTCCATCAGATTTGAACTCCTTTCAGCTATCACACTGTATAAACGTGTATGATGGTCTAACCTTCAACCTGGTTACATGTTACCTGCTGAGTACCTGAGGTCTCTGACTTCTGAGATGGTTTTATGGATGAACAAGCACTCAGACTCTGACCTCAAAAATACTGAGAAGTTAAATTCCAATTAAAAAGTTGAGTGCTGTTGCACTCTCAAAGTACATAGGTACTGAGGATGCTCTCAGAAAAAATTCACTTCTCGATTACTGAACTGGCATATCCTTTGTGAACTTTTTCAAGTATACACTAAGCAAAACAGATTTTAGATGCTCTTTTAGGGAGGGTCTGTCAGTTTAGGGATAACTGATTTTATCTGACTGAGTAGCGTAAGATGTCTTCAACATACATAAGACACACTCTCATAGTCTGTGGACAAAGGTAAGCTTCTCTAAGAGGTAAGGCAAAGTACCTAAACTAAGAACTAAGACTTTGGCTGAAAATCAGTCCTTAGTACCAGCTATGGTGTAAATCTAGGCAGAATATTCTGTTTACATTATGAATAGTTCCCTAAATACTTTTTATGTTTTTACATTTTTAATGGTAATATTCAGTCACAGAATACCTTTTGATTAATTTCAGAAAGGAAAAAAACACACCCTACGATGACAGATTATTGTCATGTTGAATAAAATACTATACCTAACAATATTTTTATAGCTTAAATTTGTCTCAAAGTTAACTTGTAACTATCAAGACCAGAACTACAAAATGAGGTAGGCTTGCTATTCATGTTCTCAGAGTATCGATCTGTGAGTATAAAAGTAATTTTGATGCAATATTTACCTATGTCTTAACTCCGCTATAGAAGACAATTTGCTATACACAACATATTGCTCTGCCTTTGGATGTGGTATAGAGTCCACTCCTGAAGATCTCAAGGAGGGTTGTTAGCTTGGACTAGCATCTCATCAGTTATATTTACAAGGCATCAGCTTGTCTCAGAGACCGAACAGACTTGCACTTCTTTAATGTGTAGGTGGAGCATATTACTCTCTCCTTTGCAAAACTGTCTAGTCAGAGCCATAATCACTGATTCCATGGCATCTGTGAATTTTAAGGGCAACTTTTGTTATTATAGGGGTGGGAAAGTTAAATGTTGAGGAACACAAGTTTTGTAAGTTGATCTCGTGCTCCGAATTTATTAAGGTAGCAGTCTAATTTTAGCTGAACTGAAAGTATTTCACAATCTGCATTTGATATAGCCTAAAAGTAGTTGGGAGATGAAGGAATTAATTTCAGCTCACAACTACTACTGTAATTTTGTGAGCCCATGCTGTTTTACTGTCATCACTTCTGACTCAGCAGGAGAAAGGCTTAAGTTAGATGCAGAGGTAGAATATACAGGAATCTCTACTATAAACTGAATTAGGTATGTGACCTTATAATTACTGTGGAGGACGACGTTAAAGAATGGTTATGTGACTGAGGATGTGAACAGCCGGACATGTTACGGTTGATGCCAATTACAGATGGAAAATTACAGAAGAACAAGATGAGGCCTAAGTGGTAAACAGGGAACAAAGAAGAAAGAATACCATGAGAAAGAGAGCATCATGAGTTATGCGAAGGCCCTGTTTTCAGTTTGGTTCCCAAAACATTCTCGTTCCCATGTTGTTTTTCAGAAGCTAGCTGAATTCTTTCAAAACAATCTTGTTTGGTTCTCATACTCTTAGCTCCTATCTAGAACCCCTGATCAGTAAACTTAAAACATGTTTTTCTGCTAAGTCCTAACCAATCAATACTTGCAAAAACAAGTTGTTATCCAATCATGTACTGACACTCAAATTGCTGTAATGTAACTAAAAAGTATAAAATCACATGAAGTTCCTGCAAGTAGTGGAGACAATAAAAGGTAGTCACTACCTTCAGTCTCCCAGCGTCTTCTTTCCGACAAATTACTTTCTGTCTTTTCTCTCAACCACAAAGACTAACCCTGGGTGACTTTGTGAAAACCATGAATAACCATAGGAAAAATCAAAAGCCTGCAATTCCACTAATTGACTAAGTCTGAGATTCTTCATGAGGAAAAATATTGAATTATATTTCTCATTAAAAAAAATTAAGTGAATTTGACATCTTATTAAATTTTGAGGTATTCTGGTGCAATGCAAAATTATCCAAATCTCAGGGGTGTCCATCATGTCTTAAAATGTTAGTATTTATTAATGCATATTCCATTTTTGAAGTATAGCATACCAGCCACACAAAGTCAGTATTGTAAGAGATCAATTCATATTATTTTGAAAGTGGACTCTTTCACATGTACATGTATGCTCAGTCAAGGTGGCTCAGCTGGAAGATAGTTAATTGATAACTTTGGCTTGTGCCACTACAACTCAAATAATGAATATTTGAAGCTGAAAATTCACAAAGATTAGACTGGAGACCAGTCTGCTACCAGGTATGAATTCTAAAACTAAAAATGTTAAATGTTTTTCATAGAACCATAGTAGATACAGAGCTGGAAAGGACCCTTGATGATCATCAAAGCCAACCAATAACTTCACATATGGCAAACTAAAATTTAAGCTTACAAGCAAGTGTTTTCCAAATGCTTCTTGAACACTGATCAGTGTGGGGCCATGGCAACTTCCCTGGGGAGCTTGTTCTAGTGGTTCACCACCCTCTCAGTGAACAATTTTTTTCCTAATGTGCACACTGAACTTGTGCAGATTTCAACCATCCCATCATTTCCTGTCACTGGACATGAAAGAAGAAACAGATGAGCACTAATGTCTCCGCTCCCTTTCGTGGGGAAGCAGTAGACAGAAATAAAGTCATCCCTCAGTCTTATCTAAGCTGAACAAACCCAGTATCACAGAATGTTAGGAACTGGAAGGGACTTCAAAAGATCAAAAATGGTGATCTAATCTAGGGGATCCTGTTCTGGCAAGGGGGTTGGACTAGAATCTTAGACTCACATTGAGTTTGTCATCAACCAAAACCCCAGATCCTTTTCTGCAGGCGTGCACTCCTGTCTCTTTTCCCCTAGTCTTGCTGTACATCCAGTATTACCCTATCTCATGTGCAGAATCTGTCGTTTGTTCTTGTTAAATTTTAGATGGCTGACGACTGCCCAGAGCTCTAATTTATCAAAATCTCATTGTAAGGACTCTTTACCCTTGAGGGATTCAATTCTCCTAATTTAGCATCATTGGCAAATTTCCTTAGTGTGCATTTAACTCTTGTGTCCAGGCATTGAAAAAAATTGAAGAGATTTTCTTTTGCCTTTAAGAAAGGACATGGTAGTATTATGTCTTCAATGTGTCCATTCCTTGTATTTTTGCTCGCTTGACTCTAGTCCCAGACCTGCCCCTCAAAAAATGTGTCAAAACACTATATTCAATTATGCTTTAACTTCAAGAAATTCCAGATCGATTTTAACAGTGAAATTTATGTTACATGCTGTCCTTCATCCCAGTTTTCAGGAAAACAAATGATGCAGTTCTTAAAACCCTGCAATACTACTAAGCTGCAAAGGGACAGATGTCGGGGAGACACAGCGGGGGAACCTTGGGAAAGGATGGGGATAAGGTAAAAGAAAAAAGAATGAGTTACTTTTCCTGAGCTGCACTTACACTGCGTCAAGGCTGTTTTGGTTTCTCAGATGGCCAGTTTAGCAAGTAGACTGAGGGTGCACAAGAAGCTGTGAGGGCATAGTTGACTCAGCTCTCCAAAGAGATGTTGATGCCATATGATATCATGCTCAGCAATAAAAGCTGAAGGAAAAAGGGAGGTGACACACAGACATGTTTGAGCTTATGGTATCTGCCTTCACAAGTAACCATTGTGCATGGTGGAGCTCTGCTTTCTTGGAGATGATCTCCTAATGGGAAGTATTACTTTAATTTCTTATTTTATCTTGCATGTGCATGCAGCTTTTGCTTTACTTACAAAATTGTCTTTATCTCAAACCAAGAGCTTTCTCACATTTGACCTCCTGATTGTCTCCCCATCCCACTGGGGTAGGTGTGAGTGAGCAGCTGGTGAGATTCAGTGGCATACCAGGGTTAACACACAATGGTACCATGTGGGGAACTCATGTAAGTATGTGCAGGTAGTATTGCAGTTCTTATTGCAATCAAACCACATCTTCTTTCAGTCCTAAAAGAAGATAAAATAATTAGATACTATCTGGCTTGTCCAAGGATGTGGCAAATTACAGTCAATCACATGCTTTATGATAGTCTGAGTAATGCTGCACTAGTCATGAGGAGTCTTGGTGGAAATTTCTGTAAAAAAGGCTGTAAAAAGGAAAAAACCCAACACTATTGCAGAGATGTTCCAACAAACAGGTGGTACCAAAACTCATCTGTGTGAGTTAATTGATCAGAGCAATGGGGTATGCAACTACTCCAGTACAACACTGTGCTGGAGTCAAAAATCCTTAGAAGCAAATTGTAGTAACTGAAATAATATTTATGTACTGAAGAGGTCCCAATTGAGCTCCTACATAGCTCTACTGTGTCACTACTATTGTGTACACATATACCCAAGGACTTCTCAAATACCTAACTTTAAAGAACAATGTTAGCACATTTTTAGTGACTCCCACCCTGCTTCACTTGCATTTATTCTTCTCCAGTTTCTCCACAACTTACTTTCTCATTTTCTTTTAAAAGGGATCGTTTCCTAATTCTTCTCGAATTTTCCACTGGCTCGCATTTTCTCCTGCTTTCTCTTCATTGATTTGTCCTCCTTTTTTTGGTTTTTTTTTTTGGTTGCTAATCTCTCTTTTTTTTTTTTTTTTTTTTTTTGCCAGCCTCAAGATTTTACAAATTATAGATGGTTGTTCATTTTTTGCCTCACCAATTATACCCCAACAGCTGTCTGTAAAAGAAAGATTACAAGTTAGTCACTTCCCTGTCTGTATTGAACTGTGGGCAAAAGACTGAACTTGGTGCAGGGAGGAACTGGCTAATCAGCCTTCCTTTACAGCCAGACTCGTCTTTAAAAGAGTTCAGAAAAATGAATCATTTCCAAAGCTGATAATACATTGCTTTGCACTTTGGGGAAGTCATTTCAGGCTCTGGCAGATGAGCTCTGGCATCAGCACTCTAAGACAAAATTGTGCCCAACTCTCTGCCCACCCACAGATTAACCTTCTGTAGCAGTGTGCACGGGTGGTGTGTCACCATGCTTTACTGCTCCCACTCATTAGCTGGCTGCCCAGATTGAGACTCGAGCCTGGGGGGAAAAAACAATTCAAATATGAATAAACTACTCTTTCCCCATTGTAGATGGAACTTTTGTGCCTATATTCCCTTCTTTAAATCATGATTATAACCTGGAACATCTGAAACTTCTGGTGAGGGTACACTTAGACACAATCATGTCTTAAACCTTAATTCTTTTGGTTAGTTAAGAATCATTTAGGTTCACAGTAATGCCCAACAAACACAGCAGAGGGGCAATTGATGATCTAGGAGGAAGGAATGGAGAAGAGCAACCTGAGAGGAAGAAGCAAGTTGTGAAGATGTAAAAGAAATAAAATAATTTTGACGAACTTCCCTATTCTATTGTACTTTTGTAGATGTGCATATATAGTGCATGAGTTCTCTAAGGTAATGACTTGAGGATCTCATTACCATCCAGTTTATAACTCCAGATGATCTGAAAACATCTAATTCTTATTAGTACACTTTAATCTGTTCTTTAACTTCCACAGGCTGAGGTTTTATTCTTGCATCACTGTTTCAGCCATCTGCTTACAGCTGACCGTTTTGTTGGAAACTGGTCACAAATGGCATAAAAACCCACAGCTTGCTTAGAACCATTAACCAAAAATTTTCTGTGGTGGATTAACCCTGGATGGAGGCCAGATGCCTCTATCACTTTCCTTCCTCACCTGAACAGGGAAGACAATATATGATGAAAGGCTTGTGGTTTGGGACGGGGATAGGCAGAGATCACTTACCAGTTACTGTCACGGGTAAGAGACTCAAGTAGGGAAAAAAATTTCAAATACCTCATTACCCAATCAAAACAGGGTAGGATAATGAGAAATAAAATCAAACCTAAAACACCTCTCCCCACTATCCCTTTCTTCCTGGGCTAAACTTTACTCCCAAATTCTCTCCCTCCTTCCCCCAAGTGGCACAGGGGGGTGGAGAATGGGGGTTATGGTTTCATTGCACATTGTCTCAGTCACTCCTTCCTTCTCATGGGGAGGATTCTTCAGGCTTTTGTTTTGCTGCAGTGTGGGCTCCTTCTCACAGGAGACAGTCCTCCATGAATTTCTCCAATGTGAGTCCTTCCCCTGGGATACATTTCTTTGTGAACTGTCCTAGTGTGGATCCCTTCCATGGGGCACAGTCCTTCAGGAACAGACTGATCCCCATGGGGTCACAAGTCCTGCCAGCAAATCTGCTCCAGCATGGGCTGCTCTCTCCACAGACTCTGGGTGCTTCCAGGAGCTTGCTCCAACACAGGCTTCCCACCAGGTCACAGCCTCCTTTGGATACCTCTGCATACTCACCCATGGGCTCCTCCACTGGCTACTCCCCATCATTCTCCACTGGCTGAAGAGGGACAGCCTGCCTTACCATGGTCTTTTCTATGGGCTGCAGGGGAATCTCTCCTCAGGTACTTGGAGTACCTGCTCCCCCAGCTTATTCAGTGGCCTCAGTGTCTGCAAAGTTTCTTGCGTCTTTTCAGTCCTTTTCTCTGGGGGTAAAAAAGACTGCTGCTGGGTTTTGGTCTTTGGGTTGGGTTTTTTTTTTTTCCCTTCTTAAATATGTTATCACAGAGGTGCTACCATCGCTGCTTGACCTTGGCCACCAATGGTCCATCTTGGAGATGGAAAGTAGCTTCTGGCCCATTTCAGATATGTCAGGATTATTGAGATACCTGTATGAGGCTGCAGATATGACTTGGGACCTGTGGACAGTTCTGATCCTTTTGGAGGGACAGGAAGATATTCCTCTGTGTAGCACTGAAAACGGTAAATTCAGTGGCCATTAGTGACATCTCTAATATCTGAATCAGCATCTACTTCTTTATTCCTTCTTCACCTTCCTGAGCAAGATAATCCTCTTTGAATCAATATTCATTTTTTGAATTTTCCTATTGTGCCATCATTATATTGATTTGTATTTTAGGTCATGAATTAAAATGTTAAGATCCTTCACTTTCCTATATTTGCATACTATCCTGGACACATGAAAGACTAATACTAACACATATGCAGTTGATAAGACAGTATAACATTTGAACTGTTTTTCTTCCATGAGCTTGTATTTTCTGAAGATAAACACCTTTAGTTTTGAGCACTGTATGCTGATTTATATATAAACTAAGGATATTCTCTATGGACTTCCTTCCTCATGAAAGAAACAAATCTAGTTTCTCTTACTGAAATTTCTTTCATCTGTCTCTGTTTAGATGAAAAATTCTTATGATCACTGACAAAACATTTAAAGCAATAAATATAAATTAACAGTTTTAAATTTAAGAAATTAGAACTTGTTAGTAATGGTTTGCTAGCAACTTCAACAATTTCTATCTCACTGCACCATTTAAACTATGAGTTCCAAAACCAATAAATCCATTTGAAAATGAGAAATGTGTGTGTTTGGGGTTTTTTTAGAGTGATTTCTTTTTTCCTTGCAAGTATTTAATGTGGGAATGGAAATATTTACTTGCAGAAGTAGTAACATTGGATACCTACCATAACAGTTTATTGGAGAGATTTGCTCACTCATGTTGTCAGGCTCAGGATACATCACTGTGGGTTGTCCTCAGAATCCACAGTTCATAAGTGTAGCACAGGTAATTCTTTCACATGGGATTGGGACAAACCCCAGCTTATATAGGAGTGGCAACAAATGACCTTGAAACTGTATAACAAATATAAATGGAAGAAGCCTGACAGGACTAAATGAAGGCGTCACTCTGGAAAAAAAAAAAAAAAAAAAAAAAAAAAAGAAAAAAAAAAAAAAAAAAAACACCCCCCCAAAANNAAAAAAAGAAGAGAAAAAGTAAAAAAAAAAGCATGCCCCCAGAAAAAAACCCTTCAAGGCAGTTAAGTTTCTTTGGAAGCTGTTACTCTTTATGCTGTAGAAAACCGCCTTTAACATCTGATTCTGTTTAAGATTCCCAAATTTTTAATTTTTTTGTGTTCTTGATGCATTGAAGTTATTATCCATGAACTCTGAGATTTCTCACAGATCAAGGTATTACATTAGAAGGCTTTCATTTTTCTTTCAATTATCGGAAGATGTCTCCTGTACTATTCCCTGAACATTACATACTTGCTCTTTGTCCTTATTTCCTGTATTACTTCTCTTATTATTTTCCTTTTTCTTTCCTTCTTATTTTTTTCTATATTGTGGAAGAATTACAGAGTCATGACCAAGATTTGTTCCTTCTCCACCTTTTCATAGCAGAGCCTGGAGGGAATAATGAATTAAGTAAAGGAGAAAACTCACAAAAGCCAGAGGAAATCCTCTCCATCTTGAATACCACAGAAGGAGACATGTCATGGCTCAGAATAAATCCAGTCAGGTTTTTTTTCTGATATCTGATGCCTAAGACTTACCACAGAACTTAGATGAACAGAGATCTTACCCGTTCCTTGCATTATGATCAATAATAACTCAAAAAATTAATTTTATGGATTGCTTGCATTTAAAAGACTACCCTTCATACATATAACACAGTAATAGAATATCTTCACAGAATAACCACACATTTTCTCCTCAGGGAAAGCTAAAGAGGTGCCAGATTCTGTCTTCTCAGCTAAACACATCAAAATAGGTATTTCATGTAAAAATCTCTGTTTTCTAGAAAATTATATTCTTTGTAAGTACATAAACAAATTGTAAGAAAATTATTGTTCCAGCTCCACTTTTCCAGAAGCCTCCAAAGGAATCATAAAATGTTGTTCTGTATTTGGCCAATTGTAAATCTTATCTTTGGGATTACTATCTCAGATTATTGTAGTCTGATATGGTCTTTTCAGACTTGGTCCCAGTAATTGTCCTTTTCCCTGGCCTCTACAACATAACAATTCTTTTTCAATTCCTAGTCTGAAATCAGTACTTTTCTTGCCTTCAGACCCATGACCACATCTGATTGTGCTGATGCCAGACAGCATAAAGCCAGCACTTAGCTGATTGCATCCCTATCTATACCTTCAGGTTTAGAGAGCGGTTGGCAGCTTATGAAGGATCACAGCCTCTTTCAAGTGGGAGATTGTGTATTAACATTCTCAAAATGTAGGAATCAATTTCAAATAAAACTGGAAGAATAAATGCACAGGCAATCTGATCTGGGTAGAGTGTGATCCTTAAATACCACAAATTTCAAAATTTGCAGCTTTGCTTCATTCTGAGCAAGATTCAAAGTCCATAGCCCTTGCTAAATAGTCATTATTATTTATTCAGATAAACTGTGAATGAATGTTAGCTTCATGGGACAAAAGATAGGACCACAAAACTTATCTGAGGGCTTTTCATATAGCAGGCATTTAGTTTGGCTCTTCACAAAGTGAATGAAAGCAGGGATCCAAGCCATCAGCCACATGAATGTTCCACAAGACTTAGGCATCTTTAACAGATGTGTCATTGAGAAGTTCTGCAATATGATATGGTATAGCCATAAAAAGAAACAGCAATACAAAACTCGTATTGAACGTAGTGTTATAATAGTTTACATCCCAAAGGAAAAACGATCTTCATAAAGATAACTATGCAAGAAATTTGAACTTCAACTTATTCTACCTCTACTACAGACCATGGGGAATCAGTTTACTTGGCAGAAGGGAATCAAAACTAGTGAAAGTATATGCCTTTTACTGTGTACATGTAAATCATTCTAGTCTTAATGGAGATTCTGCAGACACACCATCAAGAATACATACTGTCTTATGCCAGAAACGTCAGAGCAAAACAAAGTGCAGTAGTTAAATGAACAGACAGTAAAATGAGAGATTTAATTACAAATTTATCTTCACTGGAATCAATTAATAATAATCATAATATTAAAAAATGACAGAACTAAAGCTACCCTTAAAGTCACGTGTTAAAATAATAATAATGATGAATACAAACTTTGAGATAATAAAATAAAAATTAATTGAACTTTTGAGACAGTAACTCACAAAAACGTGGCCCATGGGCAATCTATGAAGACTTAGGTCTGTCACAGGTCACAGAATAATACTAAATACCATACTTACTGACTTCATCATCTTCATGTGACTATGTTAGCCAGTGAGAAAATCTGAAGGCTAAGACTCGCAAACTGGTCTAGAGCTTTAGTGGTGACTTAGAGAGAAGCTCCAACCTTCAAAATGTCTTTTGCTCTCTTTCTGAAAACACATCACTGACTCAGTTCTCTAGACGTAGTGTAAGTTTGCATTTCCCATCAGATTCATAAGTATGTGAAGACACAGACAATCTGACAAACTGAACATAGGAAGTTCCATCTTAGTATAAGGAGGAACTTTTTCACTGTCAGGGTGACAGATCACTGGAACAGGTTACCCAGAGAGGTTGTGGAGTTTCCTTCTCTGGAGACAGTCAAGACCAATCTGGACACTTTCCTGTGTGATTTAATCTGGGTGATCCTGCTGGGGCAGGGGGGTTGGACTAGATGATCTTTCGAGATCCCTTCCAACTCCTAACATTCTGTGTGATTCTGTGATTCTGTGACAGCTGTCACAGTCATTTATTCTTCTTAATAAGTCACTTAGATATTCCACAACTAGGCCTCTTAGGTTGTAATTCAGAATAATGCAAAGTTTTTACATTCACTTCATCTACTCAGATTTAGGTGTTGGGATTTCTCCCAAGATTAGTGCACTATTGACTCCTTTCCTCTGGCATACTATATACTTCTCCCAGCATGTGATGTTCAATCAAAAATGTTCTAGATTTTCCTTAACTAAAGTAAATGCCTTTACGCTGTCATGAGAATAAAATATATAGTTTTCTCTTATCTCAGAAAATATTGTTTCTTTTCTTCTTAATCACCTAAAAGATCAAAAAGCCACAAAAATATTCTTCCCCCATAAGAAAAAATCTCTGGAAAAATATACTAAAGCCTGTGTTCAAAAACAAAGGTCATCACTGATATTCTATTTTCTGGATATTCTGCAGTAATTTCCCTCTTTATGCCAACCTCATGGCTTTATATGTCTCTATACATTTCTTCTTTCAGTTAATAGCTGGGTATTTTCATCAGCATTAGAATTGGTTCTGTAAGCTCAGGCATGTGATTTTCTTCCATTTGTTACAATATATTTTAAGATTTCTTGGATTTGATTGAATTTTTAAGAATTTACAATTCTTGATGGGATAGGAAATAACTTTAAAAAATAATCACTGTGACTCTGAAAAATATACATGGACTGGTCCTTATGTTATCCTATAGGACTTCAGTGAAGGTGGTGTACATGTGTAAAATAAAATAGAAATTATTTTTCCATGCTTGTACTTGAGAGATTTCTAGGGAAAAGGCATTTTTGTCAAATGTACAGTGCTTAACTGTTTTACCATAAACACAAAAAGAAAATAAAAATCATGTGAACTGGAGTCTAGAACATTAATAAAAATGGAGGTATAAAGTTGATAACACTTTTTGAAGCTCATCATACATTTGTGTATTTATTTACAATTTAGCAAACTACTAAGTGAAAAGTCTTCATTGCGGCCTCTTAGGAATATATTGCATAGTAGTAATTTTATGTTCATAGTTGATGTCCAGGTTTCAGCTGAGGAAGAGTTAATTTTAATTTTTTTTTACTGTAGCTTGTAGCTAGTGTTTTGGATTTGTGCTGAAAACAAGGTTGACAATGTAGAAATGTCTTTAGAAGTGAGTTTTGTTATTGCTGAGCGGTGCTTATGCAGAGTCAAGGACTTTTCTATCCTGCCAGTGGGATGGCTGAGGCTGAACAAGAAGTTGGGAGGGGACACAGATGAGACAGCTGCCTCCAAATGACCAAAGGGATATTCCATATCTCATGCTCAGCTTATAAGCTTGAAGAAGAGGAAGGATGAGGAGGGTTGGGAGTGTCGCAGCAGCTTACATGTGTGGCTTTTGCTTAATTTATTAAACTGTCTTTACCTCAACCTACATGCTTTCTCACTTTTACTTTTTTTTATTGTCTCCCCCATCCCTCCAGGGTGGAGTGAGGGAGCAGTTGGGGCTGACCTGCCAGCTGGGTCAAACCACAACACTAACACTTTGCAGCTAAATACCAAATGAAGCAGGGATAGTGATGGTGGAAGGAGACAAAAGCAAAAAAACCCTCTAATTCTTAACCATTATTGATGTCTAGATGCATTTGAGTCCAGAATTTACAAAAAATCTTTTACTCCTGTGATAGAAGAGTTCCTAACTGAAGGCTGCAAAGGGCAATTGTATCTTTTATCATGTAAGCAGCATTACAAGAAAGAGAACAAAAGGTAGATAGTAACATGTATCGGGAATCACAATGTGGAAATAAATCTTTTGCATCTAGCCCCAGAGAGCTTAGAAATTTTACTTGAACCTGAAATTCTCTTTCCTTTGTAGTAGAAATGGAATTTCTGTTATTTCATCCTGATGTTGAATATTTTGTGAAAAAGTTGCACATGATGACATTATTTGTAAGCTATACCACAAAAATCACCTTATAAAACCTATTTCTGACAATATTTATATGTAACCCTCTGTCTGGCAATTTATCCTTAGCCTAACATATTATTTATATAGCACCAATAGCCTGCAGGATTTATTACAGGCATTCAGGAAGACATATGGGTAGATTCTTCTCTCATTTATACTAGCATAAATCAGAACTAATACTACCAAAGTCACAGTAGTTCCACTTGTTTAAAGGTGGTCTGAAAATGCTCAGAACCAACCCCAAACTTATCAGTAAGATTTTCTGACCATGTCAGGCAGGCTTTAACTCTATTGTCCAAACTCATCTTTTCATACAACTTCAGCAGAGAGTTATTTAAACCTTTTAAACAGCAGCAAGGCTTTGTGTCATTGCATTGCCATCTTTGACTCAGCCATTATCCAAATCTCTCCCTTGAACCCATGCTTATGTCATTGGAGTCATGCCAAACAGTATTAATTTTGTCATTTTTTTAATTTAGGGACAACATTTAAAAAACCTTGAAATATTTATGGCTCTTACACATTACTTAGTACAGCAGTTTAGATGTAGTTGGATCTGTTGAGAAGTTTGAGTGGTCAAGGGCATTTGGAAACAAAAGCAACTGCTATGAGAGCATTCCATAGCTTCTGGTAGGTTAATATTGTGCTGCTCGGCAATACTGTTAGCTAACACTTTTGATTGACAGCAATAGTGAACAGAGACCTTTCAAGAGCTTCAGTTCAGAATACGGCAGTAGTGGTTTATCAATATTTATCAATTTTACAAAAAAAAAAATACCAAACACAAAATTACACATAAGCTCAACACATCAGTCCTTTCTTCGAAACTATGATGTCTCTGTCCTGTAAAGCATTTTTTGTACCTATTTGTTACTCAGGAAGTGATTATACTTGGTCAACAGGGAGTCTTGAAGTATTCGCTTGTACTAACCAGAAAGTGTGCATGATCTCTTCACACCTCCCCACTTAACTCAAATGGGACAACTAAATTTTTATCTACTTTAGCCTATTATGTCACTTTTTCCCAAAGTAGTCAAACCCCAAAACAACTTCAACAAAGAAAATCTAACACAAAGGCTTTAAAACCTATATTGTTCACTACTAATACTCCAAGGTGACATGATCTGGCCTCAGAGGTTTGTAGCATTTTAAAACAAGACTTTTATTATAGTGACAGAAAAGTGTAATTTTTTTTTTTCAGAATTTCTTTGTTAGGAAGGGGGAGAAGGGGAAATGTTCCTCTTTCTAATAAATTTCTACCTCAAAAAAAAAAGAAAAAAAAAATAAGGTAAAATACAGACAAATCCTGAGCTGTTTCTCTGGTGTTCTTGTACTTTCTGAAAGCAAGAGAAAAAAGGATAATGTTAATCTCAGTGATTATTTCAAGAATATCTAATTCAGATTTTTTTGAGCTATCGTGTATGCCTTTATGAGTGAAGTGTATTAGTGTTCATTATATTGATAAATGCATACATGTAGAGAAGGAATGGACTCTTCATCTTAACAGCTATCCTGTTTCTCTTGGATCTGCTGTTCAAGAAGTAGTGAGTGCTGAATGAGTGTGTACAAGTGGAGGCTGAATTGAGTGGGCAGGAAAAGGCCACTTGTTTTCCCAGAGTCCCACGACCCCAAGGAGTTTTGTTCTGTTTCTGTAGTGAAAGTTCATGCAGGGAATGGGAAACTCTTGGTTCTGGTGAAAGTAAGAAATGAAAGAAAACATAATTAATTTTATAATTACAAGACTTAAAAGCCAACATATTTTTAAATAGCTTACAGAATAGGACATAGAAATGAGAAGCATACTTTAAAAAAAATTAATCTGTTTAGGGGTTGCTTGTCTTATATAACTACCACATTTTGCACACCTCCATGTCTGGCATTTATGTAAATTATTTCAGGAAACATTTTTCATAATTGAGTAATTTGCATATGCTCACCTTAAGCAGAAGGGTAGATTTTGTGCTGGAGAATGTGTCAGCCTATTTGACAGCTTGGGTGAATGAGGGCTAGCAAAATGGAAAGTTTGTGTTCACTGTCTCTTCCACCATTTCTCATTATATCTGCAACGGTGAAAATTGGGATAGCAAGGAACTGTGAACTTGAAAACATGGGGAATCTCAAAGTCTATTTTAATTTCTGTCCCCTCTCTGTGTTAATTGTAGGCACTGCTTTTTCACACCCATTAAATTTTCTCTCTTCCTCATATTCATCTTTATCAACAGTTGTCATCCTGTTCTTCACAACTTGGTTATCATGCACAAAACTAGTTAGACAGATGAGTCAAAATCATGCTAACAAGCTTGATGGAATGGACAGCTAAGTATTTGAAGCACGTAGAGCAGCCCTCCTTCTTTGCACCATGAACAAAATCCCTTGCCTGGAATCCAGGCAATGGCTTGCATTAGTTTTGGCTCTCATATTTAAAAGGTACTTGCACTGAATCCAGATACTGTGTTGGCCTTCAGCAAAGGCATGTCATCTCTCTTTAATATGACATTAGAATTTTGTGCCATTAATGAACATGAAATAAGCACAATCTGTCATAGTGAGCAAGAGCTTTTAGCCATAGATCCAACCCTTGAATTATCATTTTCAGATACCAGCATTTGCATTGTGATCAATTAGCTTTTCATTAATTTTAGAAAAAATCTCGAGATTGCTGCACCCTTGCAAGTATGGAGGGATGAAGGCTGTTTGTGGAGTCTTTCCTCTATGCCACTTCCAAAAATGCTTAGCAATGGGGGAAAATAATCCCAGGATTCCTTATCTTTTTACTTCTCTAACATAAGTCCACAGGAGAATCTTGCTCATAAATGTGTGTGGTTAAATGCAGCAGACAAAATCTATGCTAGCTTGAGAATCTGTTTTGCTGGGTTGCATCGAGATCCCTCTCACCTACACCACTCTCCAACAGGCCAGTCCCCAACCTATACTGGTCCCTGGGGTTGTTCCTCCCCAGAAGCAAGACCCTACACTTGCCCTTGTTCAAACTCATTCAATTTCTCCCTGCACAACTCTCCAGCCTGTCTAAATCTTGTTGAATGGCAGTACAACCTTCTGGTGTGTCAGCCACACCTCTCAGCTTGGTGTCATCAGCAAACTTGCAGACTGTGCACTCTATTCCCTCATCCAGGTCATCAGTGAATACATTGAACAGTACTGGTCCCAGTACCGACCCGTGAGGTACTCCACTAGATACAGGCCTCCAGCCAGACTCTGACTCTGACTTCTTCCCTTCAACCAGCTCTCAACCCACCTCAGTACTCTACTCTCCAGGCCACACTCCCTCCGTTTACCCACTAGGATGCTGTGGGAGACGGTGTCAAATGCCTTAATGAGGTCAAGAAAAACCACATCCACTGCCCTACCATCATCCATCCACCTGGTTATATCCTCATAAAAGTCTATTAGGTCAGTCAAACACGACTTCCCCTTGGTACAAGGGGAAGTCGTGTTTGCTCCTAACTTGCTCCTAACTGCTCCTAACAACCCTCTTATCCTTGATGTGCCTGGAGACAGCACAAATGACAGGTCATTCCATCACCTTTCCCGGGATGGCAGTGGGGTTGACTGGTCTGCAGTCACCTGGGTCCTCCTTCTTGCCCTTTTGAAGACCGAAGTGACATTTGCTTTCCTCCAGTCCTCAGGCACCTCTCCCATTTCCCAGGACTTCCCAAAGATGATGGACAGTGGCCTTGCAATGACTTCTGACAGCTTCCTCAACCCCCCTCAGATACATCCCATCGGGACACATGGATTTATGGATGTCCAGATGGTTTAATAGGTCCCTGATCCAGTCCTCTTCAACCAAGGCAGACTCATTTATCCTGACTTCCTCTGGGACACTCAGGTGGTGTTTCTTCCTCTGGGACACTCAACTGGTGTTTTCACACCACCTGACATCAATAAGCCCCTATAAAAGAGGCTACTTGGGCACACATGGGAGTTGCTGTGGTTCTGGGGTAGTCTTAGTGTAGTAGGTGCCTGGCTGGTTCTCGGATTGATCCATTGTATTACCATTTCACCGGGTCAGTAAGGTGCTCAGTGTTATACCTGTATGTGCGTGTTTGAATTCTGTTGTGAGCTCTGTTATTGTTCCCTTTTGCTGGTGCTTGTCAGTACCTGTCCTTATCCCAACCCACAGGGGCTTGATCTGTTTTACCCCTCTGATAGAGGGATGAGCAAGCAGCATGTGATGCTCAGACACTGGGCTGAACCAGAACAGACACCAGGTGTCTTTCTCAGAGAACAAAGTTATTGTACATGTGGCAGCTCTTGCCCAGATTAGAAAACCCTTCCCTGATAAATGAATCACTAGCTGCTCTCAGCACACTGGACATTTCCTCAACAGCAGCAAGGTCAGAGTGAACATGGACTGCAAGCTGCTTGTCCCTAAAAATACTCACTTCTGCTGTGTAAAGGACAGAGGACAGGCAAGAGTACACAACACCAAACCCCCACACTGCATGCCTAGAGTTATTCTTAAGAACTTAGAGAAATAATAATAAATAACAATCTATTCCACCCCCTCAAAAAAATATTTTCCAAGATTAAATGTTGAAAATTGTTGATAATAACTACAGAATATTTCTGCCTAAGAATGCCTGGCTTTTTTCAGAGACTGGGCAAACAACTTTTTTTTTTTTTTTTTTATGGTGGTGTGGCTTTTGTCTTAACTTGGATGAGATTAAGGATAGTCCGAATTGAAGCTATTAGGAACAGTTATCTTAGAAGTTCAATATAAATTTGGCTGAGGTAATAAAGAAATGTTATGTGAGAGATAGATAATTAAGATGTGGAATAAGTAATTAAATGCTTCTTTTAGCCTGACCCAGAATAAAATGTTTACTACAGGAAAATCATAGTTAATTTAGGTGAAACAGATGTTGCCTGTTTTAAATACCTAAATTAGTGAGTTTTTAGTATACTCCTCTCTTATCCACCCTTTAAATTTTTAGTGTTACATTTAAATCAAGTCATATGGCTGTCATCAGATTCATGATTTCAAAGTGGAAATGCTACAGAAACTTGAATGGAAGTCCTAAAATAATGTGATATGAGACAGCCATGATGAGAGGACTCAGATAACAGTATCTGTTGAAAGTTACTTAAAGCAAATAATTACATTAAAAACATTAACCTTGCAATCAGCTCTGTAAGGCAGACTTGAAAGCACCCATTTGAGTAACTAAAATGGGAACAGAGCCCAACACAGCAAGTCTTCTCAGCAGCTAGCTAAGAAAATAGGCTTGACTCAGGACTGCTTTCATAAAGTGCCACGGGATGCCAGTGTGCAGGGACAGCACATCTTCTGTCAGTCCCTTCAGCTTGGCAAGCACCAGGGGCACTGGAGAGGCTGAGGCGCACTGTTCAGCTGGAAAGCTTCCTGTCCCATGAGGAGGGGAGGTAGCATAATACCTGAATTGGTGAATCATGCTCCCAGTGAGCACGCAGAGTGTGCCAAGAGCTACGAGGCTTAAATGAGGTAGGAGTCTTGGGCTTCTTCTAGAGTTATAATTGTGGTTGAGCTGGCTTTTAGGACCTGTGTGAATGCCCACTGCTCTTAAGCTCTGGTTAGCTCCCTGAGTGAACAAGCGACTCCCTGGCTACTTATCTGCCCAAGTGAGATAATATCCTGGTTTGAAAGAGAAGGTTTGAACCTGTATGATTGCTTGAACTCCCAACACTTTAAATGTCCTGGTCAGCATCCTTGGTGGAGGAACCTGGAGAGCCCTAGGTGTTTCCTGCTTTAGAAATGATAAAAAGATGTTTTGGCCCTGTGGGAAGCCTAACACTGGAGCTGGCTCCTAGCAGGACCTGTGAACCTGTGGAGAGAAGAGCCCAAGTCAGAGCAGGTTTGCTGGCAGGCCTTGTGACACCATGGAGTAACCATGCTGGACCAGTCTGTTCCTGAAGGTCTGTACCCAGTGGGAGGGACACTCACTGGAGCAGCTTGTGAAGAATTGCCACCCACAGGAAGGACTCAGATTGGAAAGGTTCGTAGAGGACTGTCTCCCACATAAGGCAACCCACTCTGGATGTAAACCCCATCTCCTTTGATGTTGGTGGAGCAGGGTAGGGGGTAGGGAATAGGGCCGGGAGGAGGAGGGAAAGAATCTGAGAGTAAATTTAAGTCCAGGAGGAAGAGAGGGGTGGGAGAAGATGTTTGAAGATTTAGGATTTTGTTTTCTCATCACCCTACCCTGATTAGAGTGGTAGTAATTAGTTGTTTTGCTTTTTTTTTTTTAAGGTGAAGGTTTTGCAAATGATAATAACTGGTGAGTGATCTCTCCCTGTCCTTATTTCAACCCACAAACCCTTGTTACATTTCTGTCTCCTGTCCAGCTCAGGGAGTGATTTTTATTTAACCCAAGAAAGGGAGACTTTTACAGATAACTGGTGTCCAACAAGGAACAACCCACCACACCAGACAAGTCAGTTTCACCCCTAATAGTAACTATTCATCTCCCTGACTTTATCTCAACCCCTGAGCTTTTATCTCAACCCCTATTTTTTTTCTTGTTTTCTCCTCACAATTGCTGTGAAGGAGAGGGAGTGAGAGAGTGACTGCACAGTCTTGTGGCAGCCAGCCAAGATTAACCACAATAAACAGTATGAATGACTTACATAAGTGCAGAAATTGTTATGGGGAACAGTCTTGATGTACGCAGTTGAGATGTTTAAGAGATACTTTCTATGTAAGATAATTAATAGAGACAGAAGATGCATGTGCTGGTGTGTCTTATAGGACCTCAGTCAGCTGCAGAGTAAGAAATGAAGAAAACAGCAGTTTGGAGAATCTTGCCTGATTGAGCTAAAGAGGGTCCTATAGGCAGTGGAGACACTCGTCCCTGCTGAACAGCGAGTGACCATCCTGTTCAGGAGATTAGAGGCTCCCCATGTGAGCATTAGCCTGTGCCAAGTTCTCAATAAATTGGTTTCCTTTTTTAACCAACACCCTGTCCCTTAGGATCTGTGCAGCAACAGTGTTATCTGCAGCAGTAAAGAAACCTATAGAAGCCTAATGCTTTTCCTAATCACCGAGATTAAAATAATCAGTTCTGTCAAAGTTGAGAGAAGGAATGTGCACAGCTGAAACAGTACTAACCTTAAGCGCACCCTGGCTGATCCTCTGCAGAGTACTGATCTTCAGATTTATTACATAGAGTGGCTCTGTATTTTTTGGGTCGTTTGACTGATTTTCTTTCATCTTTCAGTTGTATAAAACGAAGGAGGTCACTACCTTATTTTATGGTTTTTGAATTATAATTATTCACTGTTTGTTTTATTATTTTTTTTTTTTTAAAGAACACTCTCCCACACCACTACCAAGTACTTACCAAGTATTTTAGCGTTCAGCAAGTATTTATATATGTTCTTAAAAGTTCACGGGGTGTTTAATTTCTTGTTTCACTTATGGTTTAATTCTTAGATATATTTTATCCTTTGAGAAAATATAATGCAATGAATAGGAGAATAATTTGAACCTCTTCAGCTGCCTGGGCAGAATCTCTGTGTGCTACCAGGCACTGAAAACTGCATGATGTGAGGGAAGGTTATTTGATTTCTCTTAGTCTTTTACTCCTATTCCCTGCTCAAAATCTGTCTCATCTATTAAAACTATAGGCTAAGAGAGAACTATCACTCACTAGGTACATCTTAAATGCTTAGCAGAGTGGACCTGTAATTTAAGAAAGAATCTTAAAGTTCAATTGTAACAAATATTTATCTTGAATGCTGGTGATTCAGGGCTTACACAATCCCTGCTCTTTAATAATATCCTTCTTGGACACTGACAGCAAAATAATTTCATGTTTCTCTTGAGATTTACTTGAAAAATAGATCAATAGTTTCTTAGAATATTGCTTTTTAATGCCTGGAATTAAAAACATAGATGTAAAATTCTGTCTTTGAAAGCAGAGTTTAATATTCATTATTTTATATGAAATTCCAAGGAAAGAATCTTCCTACTAATTCTATATTCCAAAGTATTCTTCTAGTATTAGAAGTTTAATAAAAAGCAAGATCCAATTTGAAGAAGCATAAAGTTTTTTTTTTGTTTTTTTTTTTTTTTAAATGAAAAACAAGGGTAGTGGGAGATGTGGAAAAATAATTATATGGTGAGATAATATAAAGACTGCAGTTCTGCATGTCTTCATATAACTCTACTGCGTATGAGATCTCATGTTTGTTAATTAAAGATTTTTCTATTTCCGCTAGATGGCTGCTTCGGAAAAACTAGCTTCTTAGCATAAAATTAATTAACCTTCAGAAGACAGTCCAAGGTACTTCAATGACCCCACTGCTGCAAAAAAAAATAATAAAAAATCCCATTACAGGATCTTCAACAAATCTTTTAAAGACCTTCTACGACATGTGTAGTGAAAGAGTATAAAATATTAGATACCCTTTTATTTTACATTATGTGCTAGAAGAACACAGAAGGCAATTATTTCTGCACCATATATCAGAACAGTGTCTCTTCTCACTTTTAAGAGGTATGGGGGCATTACGAAGAAACATGTAGAAAATATCATATCAATTTTACTCGCCTTGCTCTTTATCCTATACATCTAATGTTCACTCTCTGGCTTCCTTCCTGTTCCCACCAAAAATAAAAGGCATTATACAGATACTAAATATTTCAATTACATTGAAATTACTTTATTTGTATCCTCCTTTTAGAAGCAAGGAAAGGGAAGGATCCATCCTAATCTGGTAACAAATGTGAAAGAAGGGCAAAATTATTCTAAATGCTTCTACCTTTTGACCAAGAACTTACAGATGGCTAAACAAAGCCAACATTCAACATCACCAATAACCCTACTGACACATAATTTAGAATCTGTTTTGACACAGACAGCCTTAGTGAATTAAATTATGAATGGAGTATCTTCTCAAACAGTAGAACTTATCATAGGTAATGATAAGAAGTTACTCAGTAGCCTGACTTGCATGTATCAGACTTTTATCATATATTCTGGAGTATTATAGGGGCGTTAAGAGAAGAGGGTAAGAGTACACTGAAGTCACACAGACAGAACTGAGAGTCCCTGCAGCCTCTGCACTTCGTTTCCTGTATGACTTTGGATAAGTTACTCTGGCCCTGTTATTTTAGTTTCCCTGTCTGTAAGCTGAGAATAACACTGTTGCTTCTCTTAAAACAACTCTTCAGATCATAAAAAATAAAAGTAGGATTTATTATTATACTTATATATAGAAATTACATGCTTTCATGAAGGTAAACTTGTAATGTTTCCCCATGTATTTGCACCTAACATTTTGGTACGCCAGTTCTACATCTGTTGCTGCCAGACTTTTGCCAGCTTTCCGAGATGTTTCTACTTAAGCTCATATGTGAGAGAAATAGAAAGTAGAGAATGATGGGATTTGGTCAAGTCTTGTGTGCCAAGGCCTTTTTTGCCAAGTGCCTTTTTTGCCTATTTTTTTTTTTAATAAACCACTTAGCAGTAGCTGCCTCCTGTGGTCTTCAAAAATTATCGGACTTTTTAAACACTTATTTTAGTGTAAGAGAAAGACGTGTTTGCTTGTTTGTCCTTACTAGCTTTTCTTTCTAATGGAAACTTCTTTTGGTTTTGTTTTGGTTTTTTTTTTTTTTTCCACTAAGGCTGACCAATATATCTGTAATGAATTTATGATCAGGATGCCTGCACAGCTCCTTCCTAAATCACTCTGTAGTTTCTTCTCTCCCCAGAATGGGAATTCTGCATCTGTCTTTCAAGGATCCAAAGCCCATCACTGATACCATGGCTCAAAGATAATAGGAATTTTCTAAATTTTAAGAAAGAGCAGTGAGAAAGTGTGGCTAGCCAGACCATGTGAGATAAGAAATATAGACAAAAAGTAGGACTGTAGAGACAGATTTTATTAGAATATCAGAAATTCAAGGTGTAAAACCAATTAAATGGATAGTTTTAAAATTCTAACAGGAAAATGCAGAGGAATTTCAGTTTCAGATGGTGTACAGAACAGCAAGCTGTCAATACTGAGGACTCTATCCTATCTGATTGATGCCTGCTTGGCCAGCAAAGGCTCTTCAGATCTCTTACCAGGGTTTTGAGCCCACAGCTGCTTGCCCTGGCATCTTCTTAAATCCTAATGATCTTGTGTGTGTATTAGCCAATGCAAAAATGGCCTTATAGCTTCTTCTATTTTAATGTGTGTGTACATGCTTATTGCATGTATAATTCCCTGCTTCTTGCAGGAGGGTTGGACTAGATGACCTCTGGGAGTCCCTTCCAACTCTAGCTATTCTATGATTTTATGATTCTATGTGTATGTATATGCACGTACCTAAATATATATCTATATATGTAACTATCTGTATTCTACATGCAAAGACTCTTCCTGTTCAGCTAAAAATCAGCCAATTACAATGACACAAAAATAGAGACTCATACTAGTAATAATTTAAAATATTTAAAAATAAAATGTAAATGAGAGGTCAGACAGACTCTTTTTAAGAAAAAAAAAAACCAACCAAAAACAAACCAAGTAACATATATAAAAAGATTAATATAATATCACATCTATGGAAGTAGGTAAACGCTATGCACTTCACCTCCCCTGGAGAGAGTTATTGAAACTCTGGGACAGTTTAAAATAAACATAATTAATAGTTCTCTATCTCTGCTCAGTCATTCTGACACTCCAGAATTTCAATATGAAAGGCTGACTTTGCTGAAGGATAATGCTGGGGATTCTAAGTCACCAATTAGGATGCAAACCTGAATGCTATCTATTGCTAAAATATACTCCATTTGCATACAAAAAAAAAAAGAGTCAAACAAACAAGAACGCTGCTTCTGGAATCTAAAGTAACTGAGACTTAAACCTGGCTTTAAGCCAAGAAAAGAACATGACATGAGAGAACTTTTTTATTCCAAAGGTTGCTTGAAAAATGAAGTCCTTCATAGGCTCTGTTCAGTCCATACATTTGAGTCCAAAACACAGAAATAATTGCCTTGATAGATCTTGTGTCATTGTATGAATCACAGAATTTATTAAAAAGGCAAACAAAGCACAACATAGGCAGAGACTTACAGAATGATTTAGCTGTAATGTGAGATTCTTACACCAACACTTCAGTCAGCAGCCACCTAAAGCCAGAAGGGTGTCAGTGTTCAAAGCATCTCAGTTATTTTCTAAGAAGTTATTCAAGTCCTACATTTATGCTTCTTTACCTTGTAACAGTAAGACATGCAGAGAGCAGAAGTATAAATACAAACAGGATCTAAAAATTGATTTGTATTTATATTTCACCATAAGATAAAAATTTGTTTGTGAATACGTTTTCCATAAACAGGTTCCTGGAATATTTTTTTATATCATCTCAGCCAAGTACTGTATTCATCCCTTCCTTTGTTGTAAAGCATACATGGGCAGAAGCAGCTCACTTGTAGATTCCATATGTCCTCAATTTTATGTCATTGTTTTAGGCATCTTCAGCTAAGCAGAAGCAATATTTTCAAATGGAGCACCACGCTATCTTTATGCAGTTGAAATCAGGACTCTCTGTTTCCTTTTCTTCCTTCTGGAATTTGACAGTGAGAGTAAAGTGCCATACGTAGTGATATACCACATCTAAACATTTATACAAACAAAGCTATTAATAGAATACTAGAGCTGTAAAAACAAGCACTTGAAAGTAGGAAATGTCAGAGCTAAATTTATTCTCTATGACCTTAATTCATTCTTTTTCATGGCATGTTCATTAAAATATAGCATCTAATTACATAATCATATAATACATATGGGTTTTCTCATGAAATCCTCACGAGTTACTTGAGAAACAATTTGTAATGATAATAAATCAGGGAGAGAAAAATACATTTGTCTTTGAGAGGAATCACCTCCAAAAACAAAACTACACTCCTAAATTAGCTGACCAGCATGGTATGTATATTCATTCTGCTGGAAGCATGTAGCTGTTCTGTATAAAGACTTTTTTTTTTTTTCTTTGTTACTAAAGTAAAAGAGGCATTTATTTGTTACACAAGTATTTCCAGCTATATACCATGGTCAAACATGCACATAGGTATGTCTCTGCTAACCTTGAAAGGGACAGACTAGGATTCTATGTGTTGTACAAAATCCAGTAATGAGATTTGCCAGTCCCGTAAGCTTTTAAAATTCTGCTCTTAGGTAGCTTCACTTTATGTCAGCAAGTAACAGCCCTTAATTGCAAAACTCAGTTAAAACAATGCATGGGAAGGAAAGCAAGCATCTTTCTTTGCAATATGAACATAATGAAACCACAAGATTTATTCTTGTTTTCCTCAGCAGCTGTTTGATTTACTGTATATATGTAATCCTGCAGTCAGAGACTTCATTCTGTTCCATTCCCTGGGTGATGGTGTCACAGACAGTAAACACATCACTTTGAGCAGTTTCCAAATTGTTCCATGTAAGATTTCCTCCCTTACCTGGTCCCAGAATTAGTGGTATTCATGTCTGTAGTTTTACATTAATCCAGGCACAACACAAGTGTCCTCCTGATGTTGCACATGCTAACAAGCCTGAGGAAGATTATGAACCATCTAGTGGCTTTGTTAAGCTATGACTGAATAGGGGTCCTGGTTGACAGCAGGATGACCATGAGACAGCAGTGGGCCCATATGTCCAGGAAGGCCAATGGCATCCTGGGATGTATTAGAAGGGGGATGGTTAGTAGGTCAAGAGAGGTCCTTCTTATTTATGCCCTGATGAGACCATATCTGGAATATTGTGTCCAGTTCTGGGCCCCTCAGTTCAAGAAGGACATAGAGCTCCTTAAAAGAGTGCAGCGCAGGGCCACCAAGATGTTTAAGGAACATCTTCCTTATGAGGACGGGCTGATGGATCTGGGTCTCTTTAGCTTGGAGAAGAGGAGACTGAGGGGTGATCTCATTAATGTTTATAAATATGTTAAGGGTGATTTTCAGGATGATGGATCCAGGCTCTCCTTGGTGTTGGACAGTGATAGGACAAGGGGCAATGGGCTCAATATGGAACACAGGAAGTGCCATCTGAATATAAGAAAAAACTATTTCATTATTAGGGTGATGGAGCACTGGAACAGGCTGCCCAGAGAGGTTGTGGAGTCTCCTTCTCTGGAGACATTCAAGACCAATCTAGATGCATTTCTGTGTGATTTGGTCTAGGTGATCCTGCTCAGGCAGAGGGTTGGACTAGGGTTAGGGTTATGAACTTTAAGGCCCCTTCCACTCAAACCATTCTGTGATTCTATGTTCTTTTCCAAGGCCTTCTACAGTGGTTATGACATCTGAGGAGACTTTGGAAACCCTACTTACTGTTGGCAATTGTGGACTTTACCATCTGGTTTTGGGCCCAGTTGATTAGACTGTAGTTTCCTTTCTCATCAGAATTTAAGCAGAAGATGTAATTTCTAAATTGTTCTTGTATACACAACTTGCCTTGGTTTTTATGCTGGCATTAAAATTTATTACTTTTTTTTTTTAATAAATCTTCAATACTTTTGTAAACACAACAGAATGGATGTCCTACATTAATGTGATCACACAGTGAATGAAATAAGGGAAAGAAGTAATACATTTAATGAAAAATTCGTATCCCAGAATCAGAGTCTGCAAAGGAGTAGCATTTGGCTTACCAATTTACAGATCAATACAGGGTCTGCTTGAAACATCAATGACCTTCTTCAAAGGTCTTTTTAGACAATGAGATGGGAATATCCTCTTGCACTTGGCTAAAGGGGCTTTAAAAGTAGCAAATATCTCTTTATCATAATTGATTTTAACTCCACTAATGGTTATTTTTTTAGCTATGTAGTAATGTCATAAACTTAACCATATTTTTCCTCAACTTCACGATCTTCAGAAATTTTAATTTTTGCCTGGAAAAAGTTCATTTTCTTTTGTACAAATTTCTAACTCACATTTTCTAGAATAGAATTTCATTTGGCACATAAACTTTAACAATGCTCAGTAAAGCAGAGAGAGTTCCACAGCAAAACAAATACTGTGATACATATTTGATTGACATATGCATTAACAAAATTAAAAATAATCCAACCTTTTAACAGATTTAATTTTATTTAGCCTTTTGTGCTGATTTAGCCTGTCTACTTTAAGACACGGTGCTTTTAAATCCATATAGCCCTGACATACATAGAGATGAGGTAGTTACAACACCAGATTGGTCTTGGCATCTGAAAACTTTCTAACAGTGCTGTTAACTTGCCCTTCTCTCTTTTCTGAATGACTTAAATCCTTGGTGAAGTGACACTGGACCAATTTAATATAAACAGAACTTCTGAGTATGGAATAAGACATCACAGTATTATTGCGTTATCACTTAATGTTTTCAGGATAGTTATGGATTGCCATTAGGTTTTAAAACTCTGTAACACCTTTGGTCTACTCACTTCTTATTATGGTTTAATTCCTTGTTTATTTTTCCCTGAAGCATTCATAATCAGGAATTCATAATTGCCCATGGTAGCTTGGACAATTCACTTCCCAATGAACTTCAAACAGAATAATTACTTAGAATATGGGTAACATTATGTAGGAGATTGCAAGGTACAGAATGCTGCAGTTTTCTCTTAACCTATTAGAAGTTATCTGTAGCAAATATTTGGTAACTTTTTTTGGAATATCAGACTGCTAATAACTGGTGATATTGTAAGCTACAGTTTGATGCTACTGTGGATGCCCCTGGAAGAGTGAACGAATGGTGTAAATTTATGTTCTGCAAATTACAGATCCTTTGCAAAGGACAAATATTTTGGCAGTCCTTAAACAGCTGCCTCATGAGAGAACAAGAGACATGTTTCCTTCTAGAAATCCCAGAGGCACTAATCACTTTAAAAAGGATAGAGAAGACACAGGACACTGACTCACTCATGCACAGACATAAGTTTGAAACAGACATAAACATAAATAGTTTAAATAATATGAAAGTTGATGCAGCTTGCAAGTTTTCTCTGCTCCCCTGGGAAAAAGAGTAGTTCTGATTCCTTCTAGAAGCATACTCTCACCCTGTATGCCCGAAGGGCTTCAAAGAGACCTGGAGTTAACCAGAGCTTTGAGGTTAGTCTGCCAAGTACATCATCTATTCTAAATTGCTCAGATAAGAATGATCCCTTTTGAAGTTACCTTCTCCATGAAAAAAACTCCTCAGTCTGACTCAATGCCACCTCAAACTAAACACAATAGAAAAGGCAGGTTCTAAAAGATTAAGTACTAAAAAAAAAAAACAAACCCTTGATTTTTATATTTTTTTTAAACAACCCATTTAAAAGTGACTAGATCATACACAGTGGAAAGAATAATAATAAAAAAAAAAAAACCCACACAACTCTTCTTGCTTGCTCACTGAAACTTGTCCTTGGTTCACCTTTGGTCTGAATTAACCTATATTTGCAAATTGTAGCAAGCTTAGTCTTCAAGAGATTTCTTGCTATTATCTCTGATGCCTGGCCAACTACTCTCTCCTTTTCTTAACTATGTGTCTTGATTCAGCATTTTGCCGGTTCTTCTGCCTGTTACATCTTGCATTCTGTGGAATCATGCCCATGAGCACGGCAAGTAGCTCCCTGCAGAAAGCACATTCCCACCCCTGTGAGAAATATGACTTCCAGAATTTCTGAAAAAAGGAACTTTACATTTTTATCAGATCATCCATACACCATGACATTACATCATATTTGTAGAAAAAACTTTGTCCAGTAATTTAGTGTATTGATGGTTAGCTGACAGTGTATTTAGTTACGCATTTTCAATATATTATGGTTTTGATTTCATGACACATAGAGGTTTCACACTATTCCACCCCCTTAATGGAACATAACATACAGAGAACAAAGAAAATACATGGTACCTCTCTCTGGTGCAATGTAGCACCCCAGAAATATATCTAAGTGTTCATGTCTCTCTAGCTTTGTACAATATAGCCAAATTAAAAAAAAAAAAAGTATGTATGATTGTGGTAGGGGTAAAAGGTTCATCCAAATGTATTAACTGAAGGTCAAACTTGATTAAGATGTATTTATGTATATATATCTGAGTGAGTGAGATTCCTTTTACTGACTATAAGAAAGATTGTCCCTGGAAACTGAGCTCTTAATGCTGAGGGAGAGGCATTACAAGACCAGAAAGCCACAGTAAAGTCTAAGAAATTATTTGTAAAATGACTGATTTACCTTGGTAATGGTAAGATTTGACATCTCTGGTAGTAACAACTATGAACCATTTTATTTACATAGTATAGAAGTTTACATCATATTTCCAAACTTTCATTTTCATTTAGAAACACAGTATGATTATCTTGTGCCATTTTGAGAAGTCACAAACAATACTGGATCATATTATCTGTCTATGACTTCACAATTAAAATATTTTCATTTTCAGAGGCTTATGTACCTAATATTAATTTATTTTTCATAAAAAAGTTAAGAATTTTTCTAATAATGATGAATAAAATATAAATTCCTATGTCAGGATAAAAAAACACCCCATATACTTACAGCATATCATGAAATATGCAAAACACCGATTTTATCAGTTCATATATCAGCAGCTCTTGCATATTTAGATATAAGCGTTTGTAAAAAAGTAATTTAGCTTTGTATTTAGCTCTATATATTTACCCTAAAAAAGAAATCAAATTCATTTTGCAGAATATAATATTAATGATTTTATGGAGGATAGTGTCTTTCAGTAATCAAACTGAATTACCCCCAAGACATTATGAATGAATTTTCATTACCATTTGTTGTTTAGATGAAGTCCTCATTTGCTTTGATATTCACATCCGGAGAGTGACAGCTTTGTGTTCATGGATGCACACCTAGTTACATACACATTATTGACATTTACTTAATTTCTGAAATTATTGAATATTGCAACAAACAGTCCTTGTTGAATTGAATTGTATACATTTTGCATATCTCACCTATACAAGCTGTTCATAGTTCAGTAGCAGAAGTCTGGCCTTTTTATCTATTCAAGAGAGAAAGACACTGTACAAAATGAGATCAGATGGTGCTACAGGCTAGGACAATGGTGCCATTAGCTACAGGAAGAGGCAAACTGACTGCACAACCAGAAACAAATGTCTGTGTTAGGAGGAAAAGGTGGGCAATAACTGTCAGAGACTGCTCCCTGCAAGAATGGAAATATCCACCTGATGGGTAGAAATACTTGCATGTCTCAGGAGGCTTGTTTCTTGCTGGGTGCCCTGTGGTGGTTTAACTTTGTCTGTCTGCCTCAGAAAGACAGAGGAGAAAATATGATGAAAGACTGTGGGTCAAGAAGATCACTCAGGAATTACTATTAAAGGCAAAATAGACTTGACCTAGGGAAAATTAATGTTTTTGGTTTGTGGTTTTTTTTTTTTTTTTTGCTAATTTATAATACAGCAGGAGGATAGTGATTAATAAAAACAAAATTGAAAACACCTTCCCTCTCACTCTCCTGCCTTCTTCCCAGGCTCAATCTCAGTCCTGCCCCCTCCCTGAGCAGTGTGGTAGGATAGAGGTTGCAATCAGTCCATAGCACCTACTCTCTGTTGCTCTTTCTCCTCACATTTTTTCCATGTGCCAGCATGGCTACTTCCCACAGGCTGCAGTCCTTCAGAATAAACCTGCACCAGCCTGTGGTCCTCCAGGGGCTGTGAAGTGGTTATCTGTTCTGATTTGGTCCTGTACAGGATTCCAGGAACAGCCTGCTTCACCGTGGTCTTCTTTCCAGGCTGCAGGGGCGTCTTGTCTCTGGCACTTCCCCCAACTCCTTCTCTGACCTCGGTGTCTGCAGAGTTGTTCTTTCACGTTTTTTTCACTTCTCTTTCTCACAGCTGCTGCACAGTTTTCTTTACTCTTTCTTAAATCTGTCATCACAGAGCCACCACCGACGCCACTGATAGTATTATCTCTGGACAGCAGTGTATGTTTAAGAATCTGCTGAACTGTCTCTGACATGGGGGCAGCTCCTGGTTTCCTCTCAGAGAAGTCTCCCTTGCAGTCCTGCCTGCTACCAAAACTTTGCCATCTAAACCCAGTACACACCCAAATCTAGGATCTTATGGAAAGAATGTCATGTCTAACTTCATCCTTGGGTTATTAATCTCTGCTGTTCATCCCTCTGGAGATAAATCATAATGCTGGGTCAATCCCAAGTGTGGAAAGGGTGACAGAACATGGAGCTCTGCAAGTGAGGGAGAAAGTATTGGATACATTCCATGGATCAGTATCTGGCTCTGGGGCTGATGCCTGAAACAAGAATTCGCCTTGTAGCACCATTCAGTGGTGTTGCATCAGTCCACCTATTATGTGATTGTATCTACCTGGATAGATTAGGGCAGGTTTTCAGATATGTATTGAGATACAGGCAAGTCACCAGGGATGGAAATAAACTCAGTCAGGTAGTTCTTTAGTGGTGAGGAAACACTTTCCCAAGCAATGTAAATATAGAGAGGTTCTTCCCAGGCAGAAACTGCTGAGCTGTGTGCACTGCTGAGTTCATAATCATCAATAGTGCAGCAATAACATTAACGGTGCATGGGATGGAATATCCATAAAGTGCTTGCCACTAAAACACTCAGTTATAACCCCTGGCACAGTTACTACATATAATTGTCACCTGAACTAGGCATTATGACACAGCTGAGCAAAATATCTGACCTTTATGCAATGTCTGCGCTGAACTAGTTTTGACAGAGAACTGCAGTTATCTTCAATATATTTCACAGATCTCCAAGGATGAAAAATCTGTGACGATGTGCACACTTAGTATGCTGAATTTCTGACTCCCTGTATTTGATGTCTTTAAAGCCTCCTTTAGCTCTGATTGCAAAGGGAGAGTAGTGCTTCATGTACCTTGACCTCCTGCCTTCAATGTTTTTGTTGCCAGCTCAGCAGACTAGCAGCACTTAGGGCTTTCTTGTGGCATCATCTGATTAAAGCAGGGGGCTTTCTCTAATGGGAGGTGTAATTACTTCCTCTACATGCTCATCTTAAATCATTGTGTCAGCCATTACCTAAAGTCTAAGCCAGATGTACTGACAATCTAGTAACATATTGATTCACCCAATTCGTCTGCACTGGTGAAAATCTCAGTAGTCCACTATATATGCTACTTTAACATTTATGGATTTGACACTCACACAAGGAATAGACATAGGATATATGTTGGGTTTGTGCTCTCAAAGGCCAGCCTACTCCACACTTCAGACAACTCTTTGCCAGTAATGGCAGGTGCCGTTTGACACCTCTTGAGTTCAGATATTATAGCCTTGCTACACCTTTGAAACACAGAGCAGCACCACTCAAGGGCTCAGTAGTTTTCCTGCTTGTGATTTCATTGTCTAAGGGAATAGGGTAAACCGCTTCCTAAAATGGTCATCGTGCAAGGGAAGGGTAACTGTAACATGTTACCAGCCATTTATACAGGGCTGCCAGGCACCAGGAGCACTTAGCACTTCATTCTAGCCTTTTGTAAGACTCTTGTTTGATTTTAGCTAAATCGACACTGTACTCAAAGTTACTGCATGTGGTCTCAACATATTTATATGGACAAACTTAGGAATTGTACATATTTTCATTTTCTGGCTTTTGCAAGATATCCTTCTCAGCCTGTACTGTAATGTATTTCATTTGATAATTAAAACATTAAAGTAATGAGTCTGCATGTTTAATCCTTGCTATTTTAGCTGTTTCAGAATCGCATTTGAATACAGACTTAGGATCCATTTCTGCAAATGCTGAGGTCAGTGAGAAAGCTCATGAGCTAAAATTATTGGACATTTTGACTATACCATCCAACTCAGAACTGAGTGACAAAGGAAACAAGCACAGCAAGTTACTGTAGTAAACTCACCTATGATAAAGCTTGCCCTGATTTATCAGCTTCTCTTTAGTAAAGATTCTAATTTCTTCAAATTTAAATTTAACACTTTAAGGCGACTATTGTTCTTAAATTCAGGAAGTCATATCGGTTAGAGCATAATTATCCTTTTTGAGAAAAAATTAATCCCTCTGAATTCAGTTGCATCCAGGTTTCTTCAAGATACATAGTTAAATCTCTAGTTGAAGCTGAGTTAAACTGAAGGAAAAGAAATCAAAGTTGTATTCAAAATTAATTACATGTCTAATTTCTATTACAATCTTTAGAAGTGGATATACGAAATGATAAAGTAGCTGTGAAAAACTAAGATTTTCTTTTTTTTAACACCCTCAGTATATAAAGGAACAAGGTTAAACATCAAGATTCACAACTTAAGTAAAAATCCTCGTAAAACAGTACAAACTTGGTAAAACAGAACAAAGTTAAACAACAGTTTCCACTTAATTAAAAAAAATTCTCTGTATATGGATGTGTGCTTATATACACATACAGTGAGTAAGGAGAAAAATGAGGAAATTAATGTATAGTATATCCTATTACAATAATTCTGAGAGTTGCAATACTCTATTCTCTCTGGAAATACTGATCCACATTAAATAACTTATTTAGCTCTTTGTGTGCTATGGGGTATTTTTTCAGATGTATCTTTTGTGCTTGCATGAGTTTTATCTGATTTAGCCTCTCAAGGAGCTGCTGAAGGTGCTGAAGGTGCTGAAGGTGCTGAAGGAAAGTATTTCCACACTTCTATCCACTGCCCACAGACAGCTCCTGGACATACCTGGTGAGATAGACTGCATGATGTTGAACCCTTCCAGGCTAAGCAAAAATTTTACTTAAAGAAGAGCTATTCATTGATTTAACTTCATCTTCTGATGAGGAAATCTCCATCACATTACTCAAAGAAGATGCATATTGTCTTAGTCTTCTCCCTTCAGCCTGCTTTCTTATCTTTATAGCAATATGGTATATAAACTTATGTTAGACTGGCTTGCAGAGACATGGACCTCCTCTGAAATATACAGATATCTTCAGAAAATTTTCACAAATATTTTATCAAATAGTAAAAGATCTTAATTTTAATGTGCATTCTCTGTTTTATTCTGTTCCCTTTCATTCATATTCTGTGTGCAATGAATATTAAAAGAATATTGTGATTCATATTAATATTCTCAATGAATACATGATATAATGAATATATGATTATAGTACTCTCAGTGAATACCAATGTAACTGCAAGAGTATTGCTGAATGTAAATTTTTATTTTATAAATATGTATATTTTCACTTTTAACCTGAGACATAAATATGATTTCAGTGAAACTTCTGCATGTTGTTCGTTAAATTAGAATTAAAGTTGAGAGACTTCCAGATTGCAATTTACCAGATGTTTTGAAGTACTTTATGTTAAAATTTCAAAAGCTTTTCATGAACTATATACAGACAAAATACTGAAGACCATATAGGCACAAAAAACTAACCACATAAATGATTTAGAAGAAATTTATGCACCTTGTGGACTGAAAACTCAAGAAGACAGAAAGGGTTTAAACCAATTACAGTTTTCAGAAAATAGGGAATTCTGTTCTGTTTTCATTATTCTTTCTAATTCTTGTCACTTAAACATAGTTGCTTCTCAGTATTCCATTTGTGAGAATAAACAGCATATTTGCACATTGTTCAGTCGGCTTCCACTTATTATGTATGTCTGCAATGCTTAAAACAATGGTATGTTGGACTTGGAGATACTAGTACAGTACATGATTAGTTAGTACGATTATCATTAATATTCCTTTAAATTAACATTTTAAAAAATTCAATCAACAAACTGAAAAATTAGAAACCAGCCTGACATCTAAATAAAAAGGTAATTAAAGTATTTTTTGCAAGGAGTTGAGCATAGATTTTAAAATGAAAAGAATTTTTTCTAGCTTTCTATATTAAAATAAATGAAATAGTGGTAAATAATAGTAAGAAAAAAATCATTTTCTGCAAATTGCAGAAATTAATGAAAAGCATCAAGTTTGAATGTTGCAATATTGAAGATCCTTACATCCTACTTCTATTTTTAAAAGAGATGCATATCCTTTGTAAGGCTCTCCTAAATTTCAGTCATCCCTTGCAGGGAAGAATTTTGCATCTTAAAAGCAGAATATGCATAACAGATGTTTTTCAGGGACTGAGTAGCACACAATGAGTTCTCCCCTAAAACATAGCAAATAACTTAAATCATAACATTAGTGAAAGGGCTTTTAAAAGACAGATAAAAATCAAGCAGCAGAAGAAAACTAAAATACTTGGAAGTCTGGGCACTGAAGCTATGATGAAAGACTAGTCAGGCACTGTCAACATAGCTTAGATGCAGAAGATTTCAGAGGAAGCTTATTGAAGTACATATATTATACTGTTGATATTAACTTCAAGGCTACATGGATTTTAAGATGCATGAATTAATATGAATGAATAGCACATATATTAGCTATATAAAATATATTTTTAGGGAGTGCAGTTTAGTTGAATGTTTAACTTGAGTACTTGAATACATTTAGTCATAAATGTGCTAATGAAAAGAAGAATATAGACTAATCCCTTATTTGCTACTTAACCTTTTAACAGCTGATATTTTTGTACATTGTATCTGCCCAGAAGCATCATTTTCTGGAATTGCTATTTGTTGTGGTTTAACTCCAGTCGTGGTCATCAGGTGTGTCTCCTCCTAACTTCTTGTGCATGGCCAGCCTACTCACTGGTGGGGTGGGATGAGAAGCAGAAAAAGCCTTGGTTCTGTGTAAGCACTGCTTATCAGTAGCAAAAACATCCCTGTGTTATCAGCACTGTTATCAGCAAAAATCCAAGACACAGATATGAAGAAAATTAACAGTATCCCAGCTAAAAACAGCACTCTATCTGAAGAAAAATATAAACTCTCCTGAGAACTCTTTCCCACAATATAAATATTTTAATATGCAAGTTCTCTGAGGATTTTCTGAGCACTTGATGTATTTCACTTTCTACAGACATATTTTAATCATAACTATCACAAACCATAGGTGGACATCTTTCTCTCATATTTCATTAATTTTGGTCTCAGAATCTGCACTCAGTTACTACAAATCAACAGATGAGCAGTGTCCTATCTGTTTTTTCACGACCAGTTTTAGCTGGCTAAACCCACACCTTATAAAATCTCTGTGTTATTATGCACTGGACAGAACAGTTCTACAAATATTAATAGTTGTGTCAAATCTGATTTTATTTTAAAATTCATTTTCATTTATGAATGTCTGTTCTCATGTCAATTGCACATTTCTCAACCTCTAAGTTTTTCAGTGCAAAGTTAGCCAGAAAACAAGCATTTACACAATGAGAGTGTTTTCACAATGAATGTTGTTTTTTCCTAGTTAAAACCTTAATATATGTTAAATTCTGAAAGTTTATAGCAACTAAAAGCCTTCCAATTGCCATTCTGAGGAGTGCAAACAGAAAGCGTAAAAGAGATACATAGTCAAGAAGACTTTTAAAGAGGTGTCTGGGCAAAATATGCAGCTTTAACTCTTTTGTTCTGTGTTTCTTATTTTACTAATGCTGAGAAAAATTAGGTCACATAGTACTGCAAAGTAGAATGCAATGCATCATCCTAGCTAATGTCCCTTCCTAGAGACAAAATAACAGAACATCAGCAGAATTTAGTTGCAAATCCTCTTTATCAATGCTGATTTTTGTCCTGTTCAAACAAAGCATTTGTTGACTTTTGTTAACACATAAAAAAAAAAAAAAAAAGGAAATTCTTATTTTATCTCTTATTCTGTGAAAATGAGGGTTTAGGGTGAACAGCTGTACAACTAAGCAATATTTAAAAATATTTTTTTCATTTTGTTTTCTCTTTAGCACCAATGTTTCATTAAAGAGAAAATAAGAAGACAGGAAAATAAATGATGGTGTTTTTCTCTGTCTAGCCTGTGCAGGAATGATGGAATTCTCACAAGGTGAAGACTTTTGATCCATCACAGGAGAAACATCAGAGCTGAGCATGAGCCAGGTGCTCTAGTGCATGTTATGTACCTTCAATTCCTGCTTATTCTTCCTTCATCATGGAAGCAAAATAATCTTTTCTGTATTTTGATGTAATTTTGCCATCCATGGTAATAAAGTCTCAAAGAGAATTGCGACTTAATGTAAGGACCTAATACTCCAATTTGCCTCTGTGAGTTGATGTTAAGTATAGTATCACACACACTTTATTGTGCTTTCCATGATTTCTGTTTCTCAGTTACAACATTTGTGATTTTAGATTAAGAGGCAATGAAGTTTTTAACACTAACCAAACAAGAAAGGGAAGAATTAAGAATAATTTATTGGTTTTGTTATTTTCAAAATGTATAAATATTTTAATGCTTATATCATATCTTGAAAATATTCAATAACTATGTTAATCTTTAAGGCAACAGAAGTTCTAGTCTAATATCTACAGGAAGAATAAAATAGAAGAATAAAAGAGATAAAAAATATCTCCTGAATCTTGATATTTTGAATTTAGACTTTTCGACTCCACTTCCTTTATTTAGACTTCTCTCTGGTATCTTCAGTTTTTCTAACGATCATTTGTGCACACTAGAATAATGAATGACATTTCTAAAGATAAGCACAGATGTTTATACTCAAGTCACAAAGAAAGACATAAATCAGTAAAAAGCCTGGATCAGAATAAAAAAAAAACAAAACAAACTTAAATCTTTCAATCAAGGAATTCAAAACAGAAAAAAAGTGCCTCTTTCCCTTGATCGAAACCACTTGTCAATTTGAAAATGTTTTCAATAGCTTGAATCTTCTGTAAATAAAACGCTCAGTGTAAATTGTACAGCTGAAATTATACTTTTCTAAAGCATTCTCCCTGTGGCTGATGGAGAAATATCTGAGAATATACATTATGCAAATTACTATCTAATATTTTAAAGAAAAAGTATTCTAAGGTACACTGTACTGGAAAACAAGTAGTCAATCTTTTTCTTGTTCATACAAGAACTCTTCGTATTTCCCTAATTGGGAATAGTCAGATTGCTCATGACAGCAGGAAGAATGTTTCTAAGAAAGAAGCTAAGAATGTTTCTAACAGATTAACAGAAATAAGACGTTCTGCAGAAGGAAACAGCTGTTAGCAGATAATAACTTTACTAAGAATTTATAGTGTTCTTGAGAAATATGAAAAAAAAAAAAAAAAGACAAAATGAATAGGAATTATCTGAATAAAAGTCCCGTGGTATGTGGTCCAATTTTCAAGGTCTGGAAGTCTTCAATTAAAGATGATAGATTTGGATGAACATTTTTTTCATCCCCAGAGTTTTATCCTCTATTTTGTTTGTTTGTTTGTAAGTTAACTTATCTGTGATTTCATCCTAAGCAGTGGAGTTTGAAGCTTCTTCTTGGTTTGTACTTTCAAGCAAATTTCTTGTTCCTGTGCAAGGAGGACAGATGGGATATGCTGATTGGAAGTAGCAATCATTATCTGATATGCCTTAATGTTTTCAGAGAATTGCAGGACTTGTGGAGAGGAAATGTGAGCAATTCCCAAAACAACAAAGAATTTATTTAGTCATCTTTTACAGACTTAGAGATAACCCTAGACCTCTAAGGCCATAGACAGAAAATTACTGCTTTAATGCTTTCTGGAGTTTCAGAATGAACAATATTTCATTAGAGGAGATGGGAACCAAAGGAACTTGTCTTCACCTGCAGGGATTTACTCTGTTCCCAACCAGTAAACAGATGATCAACTTCTTAGTGCCTTTCCTGGCCTCCCAGCAGCTGATTTTACTGCCTTCCAATTGAATATCACTCTTAAAATTTTTCACAGATAAAAAAAAAATATTTAATTTTTATGGATACGGAAAATCCCAAAGCTTTTTCTAGGAGAATAGAGTATGCCAGCCTACTTACAGGCTTCTTTCACTCACTCCTACAAACATTTATATAAGGAAATTTTTGTTTGCAAAAATGTTTGCAAAAGAAACAGTTGTGACTAAATATTTGCACAAATGTTCGCTTGAGAATTTACCTTGATGACCCTTGTGGATTTCAGTCTGGCACTTCATCAGGGAAAGGGAAGAGGGACCCCAAGGATCATTAAGTTCCAACCCTCCTGTCACAAGCAGGACCACCAACCTCCAGGCCTGCATCTAGACAAGGTTGCTCAGGGCCTCATTCAACCTGGACTCGAACACCTCCAGGGTTGGGGCATCCACCACCTCTCTGGGCAGCCTGTTCCAGTACCTCACCCCTCTTTCCATGAAGAACTTCCCCCTGATACCTAACCTAAACCTTTCCCCCCTCTAGCTTCGATCCATTCCCCCTTGCCCTACCACTATCTACCCTTGCAAAAATCCAATTCCCTTCCTGTCTATATACTTCCTTTAAGTACTGGAAGGCTGCAATGAGGTTCTTCCAGAGGTCCCCCCGCAGTCTTCTCTTCTCCAGGCTGAACAAGTCCAGCTCCCTGACACTCCCATGTTTGTCCCTGCTGGCCACCCCCCTGATGGTGCCCAGGAGACCATTGGCCTTCCGTGCTCCAAGAGCTCACAACTGGCTCATATTAAGTTTCTCATCCACCATGATCCCCAGGTCCTTCTCAGCAGCGCTACTTTCAAGGAGGTCTTCTTCCAGCCTGTGTATATGCCTGGGATTCCTCTGGCCCAAGTGCAAGACTTTACACTTTGCAATGTTAAACCTCACTAGGTTCACCCAGGTCCCCCCTTTTCAGACTGTGAAGATCCCTCTGGATGGCTTCCCTTCCTTCTGTTGTGTCAACTGCACCACTCAGCTTGGTGTCATCAGCAAACTCCTACTTACTTTCTGTATTTCACAAATTTGGAAAGTAACCAGAAATCCCTAATGTATTGAAATCAATCTAATCTCAATGCTCAGACAGACATATTACAAAATAGAAATATACTTCATACCTTCCTTATACCTTAAAAGGATGCTTTCTAACGTTACATCATTGGGGTTTTTTTGGCTAAATTTGCAGCCTGACAAAGAAAATCTTAATAAAACATGATGTTTTGAGTTAATGCGAAAGATTGCTAAACACATAATTTTAAGAGTAGGACTTTATTTTATTACATTTGGCCATAATTTACTTCCCCTTTGTCTCCCTTTGGGGATCTTCCTGTGTGGTGCCTGTGGTTAAAGTAACCAAAAATATTCTTTATGCTTTGGGGACTAAGGTCCTTTTGAGGTTGATAAAATGGAGGATGAATTCACAACAACAATGTGTTAAAAATATCTAAGATAATAGAGTTTAAAATTTGTATTTTGTAAAGAATACTTGCCAATAAGCTAAAGTTTTTATTCTTATGATTTTATTTATTTATTTCATTATGAAACTGTAACTAAATATAAATATTTATTCTGAAAATCTTGTCAGCACATTTAGGACTCCCTGATGATGAGTGTTATGTCTTAGAGAGTTAGGTTTAATCTCAGTCGTGTGGACCAGTAGAGAAGAGGAAAAAGTATGAAAATTTCCCTTGGAGCAGAAAAGTACCCATATAACTATGGGAAAGACAGACCTGGGGAAAGAAGACTGGGGAAGTAAAGTCATCTGAATTGCTGAACTCCATGCACTTATGCTACATAATTAACAATAACCATCCCAGGTACCTAGAGGCACCTTTGGGATATCTGCTCTTGCTAAAACCATGGTTTTTACTGCTGTGTAACTTTATGCTAGACTATATTGAAAAAAAAAATAGTGCTGCTCAATATTCCTGGGTTTATACTGGGACCAGCAGGTAATGAGAATAATTTATACAGAGCAACACAGAAATTAAATAAGGCTACTGAAAAACGGGGTACATTAACTTGGTATTGTAGCAGATGAATGTGGCCTCATAGTTTTTGATCTTGCTAGAACATAGACATAGCAAGTGTGTAAACGGACACCCTGGGAAGTACAGTCATGTTTAGGCATAGTATAACTATGTCCCATGTCATGCCTACTGGCAGACTCAGTGTCCTTAAAACTTTGGCTGACGGCTCAGCATTTGAACTGCCCCTTGTCTGTGTTAGTCAGTATTTGTTTAAGAAATCAAATAATTTTAGCAATGGAGATATAAAAACAAAAAATAATTGTTCTTGCTTTTGGTACCCTGAACTCCATTTTTCTCCAAACACGCAAACAAACAAACTCTTCATGGTTAAGTTTTCATTCCCAAAAATATTTTTACTGTTTTCTCAAAGATGATGTCATTTTTACTAGTGCATCTTTCTATTTGTTCTGTTCCATTTTACAATCTGTTCAAACATAGATACTTTGGTCAAATAAGTTGTGTTACAGTGAGAATCTGCTGTTAAAAGCATGTGCCATGATAAGGCCTATGCAACCAGGTTTGGGGTTTTGTTGTTCATATAGAAATAACATAAGGATTTTAGACTGGAAAGCCAGCAAGACAAGATATCTAAACCCCCTAAATCCACCACTTTCCTAAATATGAAAAACTTTATACATTTCCCCTATACCAGGTCATTTCCAATTAAAGTGTAAAAAACAATACATATAATCAACAGAGACATAGGGAAATGGTGGAATGCTGCAGAAGAGGAGATATCTTCAGTAGAAATTTCCAGGCTCAAGAGAACGATATAGGTTTACAGAAATAAGATGTATAATCTAAGAGTAGATTAAATGATCCTGTTTAAGGGGATAAAATTGTACAAGAATTAACTGTGGCTGCTGTGATTTCAAATCTGGAGGAAGGAGGACAGCTGTTTCTAGCACAAGAAGCAGTAGTTGGATGTGGGAAAGAATCACTGCCTTCTTCAGTCACTGCCAGAGGAATGGGTGTGCAGGCTGAGGAAGCGACCAACAGTCACGTTTCTCCCAAAGATTCGGCTGTCTGTATCCCTGGACTGGGTCTGGTGCACTACAGTCCTCTGACCTTGGCTCAGTGTTACCAGGAAACTTGTTTCAAGGCATGAGAAAGTATGTGAGCTATTGCCAGATAAAAAAAAAAAAAAAAAGTAAAACCTCAGACCTGTCATTGTTGAAACAGTACAAGCAGTGTAGATTTCAAGAGGGATAATACTGGCATGAAACTCTATATAACCCTTGGGGTAGCACTTTAAAAACAAGGAGTCAGAAGACACTAATTCAGCAATATCTGGAATCAGGAAGTATCAATAGAGGCTGTTTGATTGATTAATTGATTGATTGATGGCTTACTGGTCAACAAATACTCATTAAGTCTTCTACCAGGGTCAGTGAGCTGACTAATGCTCAGCCTAGTAGATTTTGGACCCTGTTATCTACTGTGTATGTATTAGCTGATAAACAGTAATGCTGCACTTTCACAGTGTACATGTATTTTCCAACTGACTGACCTAAGTGACCCAGAGAAAGAGCAGGAAGGAGGGTCAGTCAACATGGGAATAGAGAGGGAGATCAGGTAGAGCTGGCTGCAGGCAGGAGAAAATTGTTTCCATGCCCATAATGCAACTGAGACTGAAGCAGCAGCTTTAAAAGGGAAATTAGAATTGGGCCTAAGCCATGCTTTAATGCTCCAACTTATTTTCTTTAATGTAAAACCATGATATAAAAACATTCATTACTGAAAATTTGTAAGTATGAAAATCTCAGGACTGCTAATAATGTTCTTCCCTTCCAAAGAAATTTTATAGAAATAAATGTAATGAATAAATGTAACGAGAGTGTCAAGAGGAAAGAGGAAGAATAATTAAGAAGGGGAAAAGAATAAAGAGATGGAAAAAAAAAGAAGAGATAAGGACCAGTAGCAGAAAAAAGGGATAGAAGAAGAAATAGGCCATAAGAGAAAAAGATACATTTCAAGAAAATAATGTTGAGAACTAATGTTTTTACATTTTCATTTGTTGGCTGCTGTACTGCTATATTATTCTTACATTCACTGTAGGTTAGTAAAATCACATTTTCTGAATATTTTACAATACAGAAGTTTATTAATTCAGAAAAAACCCTCATGGCAGCTATCTGTAATTGACTGAGCCTTATGAATTCTGTCAAATAACTCTTGACAGTAATCACACAAATAAGTGAGTGCTCTAAAAAAGATTCATCCCCAGGAATTCCATGAAAAAATATTTCAGACAGATGTGAAAGTATATCCTGTTGTGCTTATGGAACCCTTTTCTGAAACTATCTTCAGAATAACCTTGTTCTTGTATTATTTATAATTCTATTGTCTCTGATCTATAATTCAAAAAGGAAAAATCCTTTTATTAATATACATGCAATATATTTCCAAATCAGTGCTGAAAATTTCAGATACTAGTTGTCCATTATTGTTATCAGACACAAAAATGTGATGGTAGAGAATACCAATCAGGCCATTCTGTCCAAATTACTGCCAATAAAGGACATACCCTGCCTATTTTTACTGCTGTTGTTATAAAATAACAGGATTGCAAGAATTGTTCTGCTTTCTGTATACAGTTGTAACTACTGAAATGAAAAAGTCTTGCTTTCCCTCTGTAAACTAGTCCTGTCCTGCCTGAAACATGAATTATATCACAATTTGCTCCAGGGTCAGTCTGCAATCAGATGTTTCTTTCAGTTTTCTCAGTGATTACATCCATCCATTAAATTACAAAAAAATTTATAAAAGTGAAGATAAGTATTCGTAAGTATTCTGCTGATGAGTTGAGCTCTAACATTCTAATAGGTATCATTATATTAGATTATAATATATTGTCTCATGTTTCTCATTAAGATTTCATCACAAGTTTCTAATTATAACGGTGCTCCTTAATGATACTAAAGGAAAGCATGTGCTCTAGCTAAAAATCTAAGTTTCTACATGAGAGAAATTTGCAAAGCCACAGATGTACCTAGCTTGCATTGAAATTAGCCACCTAATTGCTACTTATCCCTTATGAATATAATTAAACGCTAAATATTCTCTGTGTTTGCACAACTTGGGGGAGGGGGAGGGGAGAGGGTGGAGAGAAAAGGCTTACCTTCCCTGTCAATTGTATGACAGTAAGAAATTATATTTGAATAACTCATTTTCTAGTCACAGAACACACAGTTTTTGTCCTTCGCTGCAATGCTATGTTCACATATATATAAAAACTGTATGTCTTTCAGAATATATATTTATCTGTATGGAGGTAATTTTACATACATATATACCTAAACATATAGAAACATGTAACTATGGAAGAGGTCTGTTATCCAATATGTATGAATCTCAAATTTGTAATATGGTAGATAAAGCTCTCTTATTCTCCAAAACAATATAGAAAATATCATAGAATCATTGTAGAATAAGAATGGTTTTGAAGGGACCTCAAAGCCTATCTAGTTTCACACTCCTGCCATGGGCAGGGATACCCAAAGTCCCATCCAGCCCGGCCTTGAACACTGTCAGGGAGGAGGCAGCCACAGCTTCTCTGGGCAGCCTGTGCCAGGGCCTCACCACCCTCACAGGGAAGGGTTTCTTTCTAATAGCTAATCTAAATCTATTTGCTTTCATCTTAAACCCATTACCTCTTGTCCTATCACTACATGTGCTTGTAAAGAGTCCCTCTCTGTCTTTCTTGTAGACCCTCTTCATGTGCTGGAAGGCTGCTATAAGGTCTGCCTCGAGATTTCTCCCAGCTGAACAAGACCTAAACTCTCAACCTGTCTTCATAGGAGTGATGGTCCAGCCCTCTGATGATCTTTGTGGCTGTCCTCTGCATGTCTTCCAGCAGGTCCATGTCATTCCTTTACTGAGGACTCCAGAGCAGGACATAGTACTCCAGGTGGGATAAGCGGGGAGAATCACCTCCATCAATCTGCTGGTCACACTTCCTTTGATGCAGCCAGGATACTCTTGGCTTTCTTTACTGCAAGCATGCACTGCTGACTCATCTTGAACTTCTTGTCCACCAACACCAATGCCTTCTCCTAAGGGCTTGCACTCTCCACCCAGCTTGTAGTTGTGTTTGGGACAAACAAAAACAAATTTTTTTTTTCCCCAAAACATGTGTGGAACCTTGCACTTGGCTTTGTTGAACTTCACGAGGCTTGCACAGGCTCAGCTCTCAAGCCTATCAAGGTTCCTCTGGATGTCAACCCTTCTGTCTAACATTTTGACTACACCACACAGTTTGGTGTCATTGACAAACTTATTGACAGTGAATTGTCCGTGTCACCAACAAAGATATTTAATGTGGCCAGTCCCAATACTGATGCTTGAGGAACACCACTAGGTCTCCACTTGGATATCAAGTCATTGAACACAATATTTTGAGTGTGATTGTCAAGCTAATTCCTTATCCCCTATGTTGTCCATCAGTCAAATCCATGTCTCTCCAATTTAGAGCTAAGGATATCGTGTGAGACACTGTCAAATGGTTTATACAATTACAAGTAGATGACATCAGTTGCTCTTCCTTTATTCACCAATGCTACAAGCCCATCATAGAAGAACACCAAATTTGTCAGGCATGATTTTCCATTAGTGAAGCCATGTTAGCTCTGTCTTCCTGGTTGGCTGTCCTGTAGCAGACACCCCCACCCCCACCACCACCACCACCATAGTCCTTGCCCTCCCATTAATCTTGGCCCATAAATTCTCAGTCAGGTCCTCCTCCATCCCCAGGCAGAGGTACATACACACCAGCTGGTCATTGACATAAAAGGTGAGACCCCATCCTCATGTCTCCTGCCTGTCTTTCTTAAGGAGCCTGCAGACTTGTGTTTCAACACTCTATGATGCTGATAAAGTTATACTCCAGAGGTTTTGTTCATGCATCCTAGGCTATGATCTCATTGGCATCACAGAGACATGATAGAATGGCTTTTGTGAACTGGAGGGATGGAGTAGGAGGAACTTTGTTGCTCTTAATTCACAATGCTCTTAAACTGGGTAGGGTGAAAAAAAGTTCTATTCTGGAGGGATGAGTAATATGAAAAGAGATTCTAATGCATGGCTGATTGATAGGAAGGTTCTTCTGAGTACTGTACTTTTCCAATAAGGTTAAAAAATAAAGATAAAAATGAAAATCTAAGATGATCTAGGTACCATCCTCTCACAAAACATGGCAATGGTGAAGTGATAAGGAAAAGAAGGAAGAGAAAGGCTTAAAATCAAGGTATTCATCAAAGTATGAACCCTGACCTCATGTGGTAAAATAGCTACACAAGCCAGGTGGAGCCTACAGCTGTGTGCTGGGACAACAGCAATGGTATTTGTGTGCCACAGTGTGAAAGGCTGTGGCACAGTCACAGGTTACATGAGCATCATAGGAGCTATTTCCTGTTGTCTTCTCCTGTAATGTGAGTCCAGATAGAAATAGAATAGTCTAAGACAACTTGCACAAAGGACATATCTTAGATTTCAGCCTTAAATGTCTCTGTTTTCTGCCCACAGACAATCTCTTACTTCTGTTTTATATATATGAGATGGCTTCTATCAAGTTAGAAACTCTGGATAATTTTGCAGGAGAAAATCTGACGGATTGTAATGCATACTGTTACTTCTGTCCTAGAGGCTTTTGGGTAACCAGAAAAAAAGGCAAGCCCTTTATAAATATCCGGGAAAATGTTATTAATTTGATCCTCTGTATTTTTGAGACATAATGTGCTCAATATATCTTTTTTATGTTTTAATACTAAACCTTTTGCAATCACCTAAGGCTGCTTTTCAAGCGTTCTTCTAGATGAAGCGAGACGTTCTTTTCACTTTGCATTATCCACCTTTTTTTTGGCAAGAGAACAAGATTGTGCAGATAGATTCATCAGTTTTGCACAGCATGTACACTTGTTTCATTTCTACTACTACACAAAATAACTGAAATGAAAATAATGATTAATAAGAAATCATATGCCTACAAACACATTTCTTTTTAAAATCTGGCAGTCAGAATACTTTTTGAAAATACTAATGAAATATCACATGTTTTTTGCCCAGAATAATAGTTTTAAGCATATGCATGCAACACATTTATAGCATAACATATAGAATACATTTAGTATAACTGATATCCCAAAGGAATTTGATTCAGTGAAAAAATAGTTTTATCATTTAAAAAAATTAGCATTGCTTTTTCCCTCTAAGTATGTAATAAAATGTGAAATAATGGGTATCCTCTGATTTGGGAAAATGAGATCATTTTACATATATGCATGAAATTATGCATATGGATGTAAAATTTTACACATTTACATGACAAACTATTGCATGAATTCATGTCAGTGAAGGTCAAGCATCTGCAGCTAGCTACAGCTCAGCCTATAGTTTCCTTCATATTCTGATATATTTTAGGCTTCCTTATTAGGTTGTGATTGTCTTTTTCTCACTACAAACCTTAAAGGCAGGCAGGGATGGCCATCTGATTTACTAGTAGATTCCTGTAATTCCTGATACGAATTCTATGTACCTAGCAAGAATTTTTAACATTGGGCTCCAAACTATTAATGCTGTGCTCTAACCCATCAGTATGAATCCTCTCAGTTTGTCACAGAAAACTCTTTTATTCAAGGTACATGAAACTGTAATCCAAAATATAATGTAGAACTTCTACTCTTAAAATGGCACAGAGGACAACTGAAGAGCATCACACTGTTTTAATCCAGCACTTACACAAACCCATTCACTCCAATTAGAACTAAGACCTCTCTACAAAAAAGTATAAATTTAGAGAATTAAAGAGGCTGGACAGCCTGCAGACACAGCAGCAAAGATAAAGGACTGAGTAGGGTATACATAAAGCCATAATATATATGAAGCTTCTGCACTGTAAAAAACAAAATGAACAAAGAGATAAACAAAAAAACAGAAAAAAGAGTGATATTTTTACCACAATATTTATCCTAACATTTTCCTCAAAGCTTTTTCTCACATGAAAAAAAATCCCTGGATTTTGTTAAAGGTCACAGTAATTAAGATAGCCAACAAAAGTAGAAAATAAAAGAAACAAAATCTGTGAAATTTTTTTTTTTGGAAGAAATTAAAATATGTTTCCTAATTACATTTAGCCAGTCTTCCCTGACTGTGTGTTCTCCCCATGAGTCCGAACCCACTGGAAGTTTTAAAATCCAGGGTAAGAATATGCAGGTTTTTACATTCCTCATTCTTCAGCTAATAAAGTAAAAACTTGTAAATGCAAACCAACATTAAAGAGACAGACTGATAATATAACTAATTATACACAAAGCCACCATTAAGTTAGACTAATTATGTTGAGATTCAAGTTCTGTCATAAGGATGCCCATGGGAGCTGTGTTAACACACACAGCAGGACAATTTTGTTCTTCGGAATAGAACTATTTTACCTGTCTGTTTATGTGGATTTAAAAACTTTTTTTTTTTTAAGTGCATTACTGCCACAATTTCAGATGCTATTCTTTCAGCTAAATTATTACTGTCCAAGTTATCCCCCCTCCCATTATTTTAAAGACCATTGACTCATATTAGGAGACTCTTGAGGCTGGGGCATCTATAAAAGTATAATTAAGAAAAGAGGTAGAGACAGATGAATTATAATAAAACATTTGCTATCTTCAAACTTTAGACAATGAGATTATTCTTTTATTAAATTCAACCAATATTTACCTTTAGAGGAATAAAAAACATGCACAGAAAAATAATTTAAAATAATTAAATTTAGTAAACATTATATAAAAACCCAAATATTGAGGTAGATACACAGCAATCAAAATTATTGTGGCTACAAGAGCAGCATAGTGTGCAAATAATACATAAAATTCTGTTTCACAGGTATGATTATTTTTCTACAATACAACAGATGCTAAAAGTAGGATTAAGATTATTTATCTGAAGGCTATTACATTCAAGTGGAGCACATAATGGAACAAAAAGTACATATTCACAGATGTATCTTTCTAAATATGAATGTCTAAATTGGAATGCTAAAAAGTGCATAGAAAAAGTGGAGATACAAGCACAGTTCACTACAAGATTAATTTTATTAGAGATCAGAAAGAAATAAAAGACTAAAGTTTTATTTTTAAAGTTTAAAGTATATGTTTTGAAACCAGAAAATTAAAGCAAAACAAAATTTTGAAGCTAAAATGTGAAGAGTAAATGTACTTGGAACATTCTTTCCATATGAATAATGTTATAATTCTGGGAAAATGAAGTATTTTTGAAATGAAAAATATTGGCATTCCTTCTATTGAATAAAAGAGAGACCAATGTAAAGAATCTATTTTATGGGAAAAAATCATGACTGTTCTTAACTGAAGCCTCCATCCTCTATTTACACCCCCTTTCCCCTGTGTCATCCTGGGGAAGAGAAACATCATGAATAAAGTGAAGTCTGCAGAGAAGGGAGGGTTGGGGGGTGCTGGTTTAAGAGCTGTTTGTACTTCTCATTATCTGGCTCTGGTTTCTGTGTGTGTGTAGTGAAGTGTAATAAATTAGAGAGTTTTCTGTCCTTTCTTCTGTGTTGAGTCTGTTTTGCCCATGACGCTGATTGCAGAATGATCTCTCCCTGCCCTTATCTCATCTCCAAAGCCTCTCAACATCTATTTTCTCCCCTGTCCAGCTAAGAGGGGAGTGATAGAGCGACTTTGGTGGAAGTCTGGCCTCCAGCCAGGGTCAAACAACCCCCCCCGCACATGGTAAATCTCTTCTCCATTTAGGTGGGATAAATTAAACAACAAAAAATGATAAATGGAGAAGTTGTGTTCGAGAAGAAAAAAAGCAGAATATATGTTTTTATTGTGGTCAAAAGCAGACTGCAGAGATTTTCAAACTAGTAACTTGCATCTCATACTGAAATGTTCCATCAAAATACCTGTAATCACCTTCTCCTACCAAAGTATATTTCAGATTTATTTCAGTCTGACAAGGATTGCTGTCCTAGCACTGCAAAAATTTTGAAGAACTTTGAAGAATAAAGATACAAGAAACATCACATATAATGACAAAAGAAAACAAGACATTGTAAATATCAAATACTGAAGTGCATGATTTGACCTAAATATGCCAGTAGTCTTCCATGATAGTTTTTCAAGAAGAGATAATTTTATACATGATCTACATTCTACAAATTATTTCATAAACTGCTGAGGAGTGAAGCCAGCATTACATTGCCAACATCCTTCTCCAGAAAGCTATGGCAGTTGGGATCCATATTTAGCTTTACTGAACTTCCTTTTATCACAAGAATAGACTCGTCAGCTCATTTGGAAGAACTAGAATACTTTCTCAGAAATACTTATTAGTGTTATAATCTGTGATCACTGATTATAAAGTATAAGCACTAATTATTTCCTATGGGATTTAACGTGGCTTGGCCAGTAGTTAATTTTTACAGCTTGTGCTACCTTGAAGGAAAAGCTCTAAAGAGAGAGAGATCTGATGTGTGGTCACAAAAATTCATATAACTTTTACATGATTCAAAAAGTTGTGCAACAAATTCTAAACTTCTAAAGCATAGGAAGGTAATGGTCACAGACAGAAGTCTGCTTGGGTACAGCAGTTCATTAAGAAAAGACAGAAAAATTAATTAGAGGTAGAGAAATAATAAAAAAATTAAAAAAAAAAACCACATTGGATAAAATACCTAATTTTGACTTTTGATCAGACATTGACAGGACAGGAACTAATCGTGCTAATACCTGGGAATAGAGAGAACTCTATATGGTATCAAAAGGAACATTTAG
>VXBZ01009253.1:85123-106718 GCA_013399135.1 Heliornis fulica
TTTGGGGAGATCTATAAATAGGTCATTGACTTCTGTGGGGGGAAAAAAAATCTGCAACAAGCTCATTTAAACTTTCTGTATAAGATTCACTGGTACAAAATGTCCTGTACTTTACTGGGTACAATCACAGCAAGGCATAAAGCCTGACTTGTAAAAGCATTAATTTTATGAAGATGGAAAGAGGGAAGCTCTCTGAAGAGTTTTAAGATTTTTTTTTAACTTTCACCATGTTTTGAAGAATAGAAATTAATGCCTAGGAAATTATTTCTATGAAATATTAATATTTTCTTATTAAGTGAAACTGTAAAACTGACACATAAAAACATAAATTGAAATTAAAAATACATGAACATATATATGAGCTTCTTCACTTAAGAGAAGAAAAGGCATGATCTGCCAACAAAGTATGAATCAGTATGTTTAGTCCTTCAAAGTTTTAATTATACAGATTTTTATTGCACCCCTCAATTCATGTACTTTTATGTATCTCAATAGTTTGAAGCTGCTACTGTTTCCAGATGGGAAGGTTTCACTTAATGTCATTATTTAGGAAAACAGTTTATATCAGGCATATGCTTGCCAAAATGAGTGGTGTATAAGTACAATGGAATCTTGATAACTAGCTATAAAAGTTAGATACACATCTCTTCTAAACTCTAGGCTGTCTTTGAAACTTCTGGTCATTACCTATCAGTAATATTTATGAAATTTTAATAAAAATTACCCCCAGAAAAGTACAATGATCTGATTTAGTAGATGGTAATGTAGATTTTAATGGATCTAAAAAGTCATTATATACATATTAATAACTCACAAATCTAAGCTTTTGACAGGACTATCAATGTAAACTGTGCTAACAAATTCACATACTTGGAAATTTTTAACACAGAAATGAAACTGCCCTCATCTAAATTGCATTGGTGAAAATAAAATAGAAAAATACTTATCTAACAACTATGAAAACAGAAATACTCATACACGACGCTTGTCACCAGCTGAAAAAAAACCCTACTTGTTGAATTAGGTTTTATTTTAAGAGAACAGTAATTATGTATTTTCCTTATCATACATCTATGCTTCCCATGAAGTGAGAAAGATGCAAAAAGGGTTCATGTACGCATTTTGGGTTTAAAAATTTTAAAAATTCTTATAGGAAACTTAACACATAATTTTTGATACTGTGTAATATAACTATCAAAGCAGAAAAATCTGAAGAGTGAAGCTTTATAATTACTGAATTGTCCCTCTGTAACAATAAGCAGCATTATCAAATGGAGCTATTTAACAGAATAAATCAGATTAAACTGAAATTCTTAGGGGCCAATTATTAAATAAGTAATCTTTAACATTCAACTCTGACTGAGTTTTTTTGTATCAACAAATTACCAGAGCACAATTAAACTTTATGAAGAATATATTACCCTTTATTTGTCCATATTCTTCCAAGTCCAGAGGGAAGGAATACTATCCAGAGTGACCTGGACAGGCTGGAGAATTAGGCTTGAGTGAACCTCATGAAGTTCAACAAAGGCAAGTGCAGTCTCCTGTACCTGGATTGGAGCAACACCCATTATCCACACAGGTTAGGAGATGTGCTGGAAAGCAGCACCAAGGAAAAGGACTTTGTTGTACTGGACATGAGCCACCAATGTGCGTCTGCAGCCCAGAAGGCCAACCACATCCTGGGCTGCCCTCAACATCCTAGAGCCCTCAACATAAGAAGGACATGGACCTCTTGGAGTGCACCCAGAGGAGGGCCACAAAAAATGACTCTGCCCAGGACTCTGACCAGACAGCTTAATGAATATCTCCAAAGATGGAGACTCCACTACGCTGTGCAACCTGTGCCAGTATTTGGTCCCACTCACAGCTAAAAAGCATTTCCTGGTATTTGGCTGGAACATCCTGTGCTTCAGTTTGTGCCTATTGCCTCTTGTCCTAACACAGCTAAACAGCTCACTCTCCTTATAGATGCTTAATCCTCTTCATGGGCTTTTGTTGGAGTCTCTGCATTATGTGCAGAGAAAGGCTGGGGAAGAACTGTCCATGAGGGCATGAACCAATAGGATGAGGGGTAATGGTTTTAAACTAGAAAAGGGGAGATTTAGGTTGGATATTTGGAAAAAATATTTCAATATAGGGTGGTGGATCACTGGAACAGTTTGCCCAGAGAGGGAGTAGAGGTCTCAACCCTAGAGATATTTAAGGTCAAGCTGGATGGGTCTCTGAGAAACCTGATCTAGTGAAGATGTCTCTGCTTACTGCAAGAGGGGTTGGACTAGGTGACCTTTAAAGGTCCCTTCTAACCTAACACATTCTATGATTCTAGGATTCTGTGAAGTTCTGATAGAACAAGATAAGCAACAGATGCTGGTCTTAGAAAAGCCTCCACACAATCATTGCTTCAAAAACTGCTTAATTTCAAAGATCGTTCATTCATATCACCAAAGCCATTTAATTTAAATATTAACCAATGTTGAACATTTATCCCAAGATGTATATGTAATATATTCCTTTGGATGCTTATATTTAAATAATTTCCAGTAATAATATATTTATCTCACATAAAAATCTTTGTGCTTAAAACAATGCATTCTCAGAGGTGTCTTTTCATGGTGTCCTTCTTATTAAAAGCACAAAGGTACTCACCATCATGGATCTAAATATATTCCAACCCCCCTAACACACATTTCAAAGTTTATTGCCTACTGTAAAAATAATAGTATAAAAAGAAAATCCAACATTCTTTAGCCCAAAAGACAGCTCATTCCTATTCACATATCTGTTAGTCTAACCAAAAATGCTCATTATCCCCTTCCAGAACCAGTTCTTTCCTCTCTCCATCACTGCAAATTTCTGCAATCAAAAAATGCTCTAGACTTTATTTCAGAACAAGCTGAGTTCCCTCAAATTGCTTTTGGTAAAAAATCTGCCCCATGCTACAAAGTTCACAATTTTATTTTCACTGATATTTTTCAACAGTTTAACAATACCAATTTTAGCAGGAGCTGCTTTGTCACCAACTGCAGACCCTGGTTCTGTGCCAAGCTAAATATCACTAAAAGTGTTTTGTGCATCACACGCATTGGCCAACAAAGAGGTTGGGAATGCTCACATGAGCCAATTACACTGGCATTTGTGGATTAACCACTAGCACAAATCTGGCTTTGCTTTTTAACTGTATGGCTAATTATACACAGCAGCAGTAGCACCTTGTGTCATCTCTCTGAAGTATACACTGAAGTGATGTGTACCTTGACTGGTATATTATTTTCTGTGTCTGATGTGTCTGTCTATGTTTCTGAGTCTGTCTTTTCAGATCATGGAGTCCAACCACAGCCTAACCCTGCCTAGTCCACCTCTAGATCATATCCTTCAACACATCATCTACACACCTTTTAAATACCTGCAGGGATGGTGACTCCACCACCTCCCTAACAACTTGTTGCAATACATGCCTACTCTTTAAATAAATGCATTCTTTCTGATATCTCACCTAAAACTCCCCTGGTGTGATTTAAAACTATTTCCTCTTGTCCTATCACCTGTTACCTGAGAGAAGAGACTGACACCCACCTCTCTACAAGCTCCTTGCATGTATTTGTAGAGTGATAAGGTCTCCCCTCAACCTCCTCTTCTCAAGACTAAAAATCCTCAGTTCCCTCAGCCACTCCTCATAAGACTTGTGCTGCAGACCCTTCACCAGCCTCATTCCCCTTCTCTGGACATGCTCCAGCATCTCAACATCCTTCCTGTAGTGAGGTGTCAAAAATTGAAAACAATACTTGAGGTGTATAAACTAACCATAAATCCAACTAATTATAATTCAACTGTAAGAGCTTTTTCTTAACTCTAGATTCTTTGCTTCCATAAAAATAACCTGTAAAAATAGTGGTAGGTTTTGTAAATAATGAAGTAAGAAAATAACTACAGGAATAAATTGATTCAGGAAACTGAATGCTGTGTAGATTGCTTTCTGTTCATTTTTATAGCATGGGGCTTTTACTTCTTTTGTTTTCAGATGATGAAAATTACCTAAAAACAAATGCAAAACACATGTTTTGTCAATCATATGTAAGATAGGACCATTGGAAATCAATTTAAGATGCCTAGTCATTTGCAAAACTACTCCTGCCTGATATACTTCTAAGTGAAATACAGTAACTTGAAAGCTATAAAAAAAAGTCACTCAGTGATATGCTTCATCATTGCTCAATCTGTCCCAATATTCTTAAGCTTCCTTTATCAAAGAGAATATTTAAAAGTTTTTGTGCTTATGTGGTTTTTCTCCTATACATTATCAGAGTCAGGATGAAATATGAGAACTGAAAAAGTGCTTATTATTCAGGTCTTATAACAAGAATTGTAGGAAGAGCAATAGAGAAAAACATTTCTGTCATTTCATTTTTTTTTTCATAAATAATAATACTAAAACCAGAAAAACACCCCTGTCTGAAATGAGAATGTAATTTGATTGGAAAGCAGTACCTTTAAATGTAAACAGAAAATAGAAATGGGATGATTTGATTTTAGTTATTTAAGAGCTATACTTGAGGTTAAAGGTAGTCATTAAGTTAATTAGTCACTAATCTGAGACATCCTCTGTGGTCAATGGGGAGACGTATGCTTCTCACTTTATCAGCCTGCTGTATGTGGAATAACTCCTCCTTTGCAAATACCCTAAACACAGAAGAAGTCTGTGTGTCTACTAGCCTGCTCGGGTAGCTATAAACTTGTCATGAAGTGGTAGATGAAGTGAAATTATTATTTCAAAGTCTATAAAACAATTCTTTCATATTGTGCAACCTCATGATATCTCTCTTGTGGAATTGCTCATGTATGAAAATGTGAATAGTCTGCTGGAATTATTTACAGGAAACTCACAATCTAGTACTTTGGGAATAAAAAAATGTAGAAATGTGTGAATCTATGGTTATTACTTATATGCTGAATAAACATAACTGCTAATTACATGCAAAATCAAGCTTACCAAGAGTGATATGGCAGGTTTTCAAGTGTATCTCTGTCATTGCAGATAGAATTTAAGGTCCTCAGATGCTTACCTAAATATATATTTAGTTGTCAAGTATCAGTATAATTACATTTTGCCTGGATGTTTAAAGAAGACACAGATTCTACTGTATCAGTTAGTGTCAGACTGATTGTCCCACCTGATAAACAAGGTAATGTATCATTTACTGTACTCATGTGCATTAGTGAAATTAAGTCCTATCTTTATGTATGAGAAAATAAAAAAAAAACCCAAACCTTCAAAATAGTTCATAAAGCTTTTCCTAAGGGGTTTTGAGACAGAAACATGAGATACTGTTATTTGGTGGCAAGTTTCTAAATTTTATGTTAATTTTTAAAATATTATGGATTTAGTTGAGGTAGCTTAATAGAAGACTTAGTTGAAAACTTTTTTTTTTTTTTCTAAAAAATACATTGGCAAACATTAAGTTCTGGGATAGACAAAGGAGTATAAGGTTTTATGGACTGGCCAAAGTGAAATGTAAATGCATAAATTCTAATTCCCTTCTGTACTATCAGTTGGAGACCTTCTGCACACACCTGAAAACAAGTTGTCTCTGGGAGTATTCCCAGTTGCAAGCAAACACAGTTGTAAATACTTCTAGGACACAGACTTCTTGACTGGTTATCAAGAAACCATTTAAAACCTTAGTTTAGAATATTGAAAAATTATTGAAAATTTTATAAAAGGATTGTCATATTATTATTGTAAAAAATTAACTACTCCTTTATTGCCATTGAGGTAGAAGATGATATTTTAATATCATTTGCAACAGCAGACACATTTCAATGCTATCTGTGAGGATGGTAAGGGACAAATCTGCAGTCAGGCACACAAGTAAGAGCAGCTGCACTGTCCTGGTGCCTCTGCTTATGAGTACAAGCACAAATAGATAATTATAATGATATACAAATTCCACAATGTCAAGAAAAAAGGAAATGAAAAATTGACCATTAAACAACTGTAAAAACATGAAAATGGAAAAGTTGTGCTTATTCTGCTGTATATGCCTTTTTGCCCTGCCTGGAGCTCTGATTCTCCTCTACCCTGACAGACATCAAGTTGACACAGCTTCCAGACAATACTTCTCAAAGCTAGAAGTTCTTCCTGAGTATTTTTACTTCTTTTTACTTTTCTTAGTCCATCAAAGCATTTGAGTATATATGCAAGAGATGAATAATAGCAGATAGATATATAAAAGTCAATGTGAGTAACTTCTATGCTGGATCAGAGCCAGCATGAACATTCATTCACTAGACTAAAACTTAGCTTTACTTTTAATAGCACTAAAGATGGCAATTCCACAAGCTTTTTGGTAAAATAATAAGTGTACAGTCTTTGGAGAAAAAATAATTTTTAGAAGGTGACGTATAAAAAAGAATAGAATTAATTTATTCTTTCAAGCTCCTGGTTAAGTATCACCATTAAAATATGCAGAAGTGTTTTCATTTGCAAAATGACACGTTTTATGAACTTGTAGAATGCATTGAAACTGCAAATTTTACTCAGAAAACTACTACAATACATCTTTAATACATTCAACATCATTGATTTCCACAAAATGCTCTTTGTCAGAAAGATTGAGTTATAGTTGAATATCAATAGTAGAATTCCCCAGTGTTATGGAGATAAACTGTACACTGGAAACAGAATAAGATGCATCTGTGTCTTTTTGTTGGTGTCTCCTGGAAAACCAGCATCTTCAGGTAGTCAAACTAACATTTATTTTAGAAGGATTCATCTTCTGAATAAATCGAATCTGCCTTTTGTTTGGGTTTTTTTTTTATTAATAAGAATGTAGTTACAAATTTGTGAGAATCTGGCCTGGTTTATATCTAAATTTAAGTCATAGCTTTTTTTTAGTTGAAAATTAATATTGAAACTAGTGTATTATTTTTCTCTTAGGTTTAGAAACTCTGGACAGAAATACATATTATAGCAGAATTACAAGTGTTACAATTCTTCTTCAACTCAGCATTTGCCAAATATTGTAGTAGAGACCATGCCACTCAATCAAAGTATTTTTAAACCTTGAGTATAAAAGGATGCTAGGCCTATTATTAAAATAGTTGAGCTTTGTTAAGGTTCAATAGATAGTTTATAATTCGTGTTCCATTCTGTGGCATAAAAAAGCACAATCAAACGATGATGACAAAAGTCCAAGACTAAACGAAATCATGGTTACCAGTTATAAAAGGAGTTTAAAACCCCACAGATCAAGAAAAATTAGTTTTAAATATTAGAAAGAGAACAGAAGAAATGTGAATAACATAGAATTAGAAATAAATACAAGTGTCAGTCATAAATTTTAGGAAGTTAGAGGTATAGGAGAACTACAAAATGTATATAAGAAATAATAAGAGGAGACCCTCATTGATCTCAGATCATTAGCATCATATGTCTGGTAAAATACTCAGGAGCTTGGCAACCCATTGAAAACTCATTTTAACTCTTGTTCTCTCCCAGTTTATTGAGGAAAACTTGGAGGAACATCAGAGGGTTGAACAAAAGACCCAAGATGAGATAAAGACATTCATAAAGTTAATCCATAACAACATTAAGGGTGTTATGAGAATTTTAAGTGTATGATGGGAATTTTTAGTAATAAGTACATCATTTGGGCTTTGAGCATCCAATATTAGCATGTTTGTAACAAGACTAGGAATAGTAACTTTTTTTATTTTGCACTATGATTATCCTGTTAAAACTTAGTCACACTAAACATCTTATAAGGTTTGCTATCTTTTTGCTTGTAGCAAGACTTCTAGTGTAATATTTGTCATACTAACAGTTTCTGCTTGTGTAACATTATTTTTTTGTGCGTGCAACTTTTTCTAAAGATGTTTCACTGTACAACTGGAAATACAGTATTGAATTATCTAATGCTAATAAGTATAATACCATTCTGGCAAGAATAAACCTTTATTTACTAACTGTAACACATGCAGACTGGGTAAGTACCTTGGCCCTCATTTTTTCCCCTTCTGTAGACCTGTTCTGCAAACTATACCTTTATCATTGATGTCACCTGGTGTACGTGCAATGAGTGCTTTCAGTATTCAATCCACTACATTCCTGCATGGACTTCCCAAGCAATCACTCCTGTGACATTTACCATTGGGTATATCAACTCTTCATAGTCCAAGCCAGCCTGAATGCAAGAAATAATTTGCTTCTCTAATGTTTTGGGATTAAGATACACCACTCCCAGAAATAGTGTGGGATTCCTTTACTGTGTATACATGTGTACTGACATACAGACATGTTCACATATTTTTGTGCACTTTAAAACTACAAAGAAAAGATTCTTCTACACTTACAGTTGCCTATGGAACTGTCATAGTGCATAAACAAACTTAATATTGACTTATTTGGTTGACTTATTGACTTCCTCCTGTAGCAGTTGTTTTTCTCACATCTAGTTCCTTTCAGATTCATTTATATTGCATTTTAAAAAAATAGCCTGATGAAACAAGTCAGCAGAAAACACTGTTGGAGATGCAACTAAACAGTGCAGTATGTACCACTATTCGAATATAAATGTAAGAAAAATCTATATAAATATATATACACAGACACATGTATGAATTTTCATATAACTTGCACAGTTCTACTGGAAAGAAATCACTGCTTATGACAGATTTGATATGTCATGTGAAGGATGAACAGAGATATTTGATCTGACGTTTACAACATTACCCTGAAAAAAAGTCAATGACTTCCTTTTAAACTCATTTTGAATACTATTAATCTTTCAAAGAAATTGTTTTCTTACAAGAGTGGATTTTAGTTTTGTACCTCTAACTTCTCTGCCATCCTTTCTGATGTCAATGAATTTTCTCATATACCTGGGTTAAAAGTCCTTGTAAGGAAAATGTAGACTCATTTTCCAATGTCTGTTTTGTTTATCTGTTTGTTGGTTTGTTTTTTTTTTCCTTTCTGAAAGTACTCTTTATGCTTTCTGTCATCACTAATATTCTTAATAGTAATGTAATTGATTTCCTGCTAATTATTCCCTTTGTGTATTTCAGACATAGCCCATGAGCTTGTTCCTTTGAAGACTGATAAACCTTTCCTTATGCCAAACTGTAAACTCTTTTAAGGCTTATAAAAAAAAACCAAAAACCAAAACCAAAAACAAAACAAAAAAACCCCCAACAACCAAACAAAAAACCCAAACCAAACCAAACCAATATAATTACATGGGTATAGCTAACACACTACAGTTCCTTCAAATTGGTACAGCTGTTCTGCTATACACATAAGTCGGTAGAGATGTTTCTTTAGGCACTGCTATGTGGCAAATTCTATAAATTATTTTGTATTACTAGTTTTACAGGAAAATAATCAGTGTCTGTAGAAAATTGTACCCATTAGCTAAAGTAATTATACCAGGATGAAATCTAAGAATAGACAGTATATTCTTTGCCTCCAATCCTTCAATAAACAAAAGATCGAGATCTAAATTTGATTATAAAAAGAACTATATCTGTAAAAATGAAATTATTAGCATCATGAGGAAGATTATTCCTATCAAAGGAAGTGAATAGACCTCGCCTCGTGCCATTATGAAATGCAGCCTTTACATACCAGTTTATAGAGAGGTTTAATTTTATACGTCCTCAGTACTAAATGACAGCATTTAGCATCTTATTGCAGTGAAGATGAACATGATTAATATTTTTTCACAGAAAAAAGATCATGTTAGGATCACACTTCACACTGAGTAATGAGTTCCACTTTGACCATGAGGCAGAATTTCCTTGTGGGAGACTTGGAGGCTTAAGCCATGATTCCACCGAGATGAGTAAGAGAAGCCTCTTCACCTCCCATGGTGCCAAGATTCTGCCCGGTGTTCCTGTTTAATAACACTGCAGAGAACTTTGTAATAAATTGGCACTTGGTTGTAGATATTTATTTACCCAATGAAAAGACAATTTTGCTGTACTATGTTTTAGGATGGGAACATAGGGGTTTTTTTGGAAAATGTTTCACTACTGTAACATTAAGATTGCAGCACAGATTTTGATCGTGTTTCATTTTCATTTTTATTAGGAGATTAAATTATAATGTTAACTAACAGTTTTATTCATTTCAGAGAAGAGTAAGTATTTTATAACACAGAATCTGCAAAGCACTTGAGTACTTGGAGGAATTACTCTTTGGATATATTTACATAAACTGAGTACTAACAATTATTTTGTTCTTTGTAAAGGTCCTAGTTAAATTTTGGTTTTGCAGGGCATTTAAAAATTAATGAATATGAAAAATATCAGAAATTAAGGTTGAAAGAATATCAGCTGACATTCTGAAGTGTATTAAAGCATTACATTATATTCCAGTGCTATGCTTTACTATAGAGAGATAAACTTTACAAAAATATTTATATAGTGCAGTTGGTAGCCGGAACTTAGTAGTAGAGAAATATTTGTCTTGTTCAATGGATTTAATTGCAAGCCAAGAATATAATTCATGAGTTGTAAAAACAATTAAATGTTTTTATCTTTTCATACCTTTCAAAAAATTATTTTGTAACTTTTACCACTGAGAACAGCTTAAACTAAAGTAAATTTCATCTTTTATCAGTGGAATTAGTTCAAAAGTTAAATTAAAATTCTAAACAATTGAAATGCAAATAACAGACCAGTTGTATTGTGGATTTAGAAATTCCAGAGGCAAAGAATGGAGGAATTTTTGCCCCATGTCTTTTAGTGGAAAACTATTTTCAATGAAACTATGATTTCATAGTAGGAGCACTGCTTCTCCAGTAAATCAACAGGGATTCTTGATGGAATTAGATTAGACTAAGAGTTTGCAAACATTTTCCCTGAGCAATGTGAAGGCAGAGTTTTAATCTTTTTGGTTTAGGCAAAAAAAGCAACTACTCATCAAATTTTACATTGCTTGTATTTTAGTTTGCTTTACTCCCCTAAAGCATGGAATTAAAAAAAACCAAATAAAACTCCAGCTTCCCTCTTACATTTGTGAAATCTGTTTCCCTGTATTTTTGTGTTGACATAAAGAATTGTAAACACTCATCAACTTATTTTATCTTCAGCAAGCAGTGCAAAAATGTCAAGAAGAATGGTAGTAGTTAATGCAGATGTGATCAACCCAGTTCACCCATTGCCTTGCAGACATGCTATTATGGCTGTGAACATCATAATAAAAAAGCGTATACACTTGAAATGACAAATTTATCTGCAAGTTTTTATGCCTCACAGGATCTTGTTCAGTTCCTTAACACAGTAACAATTTCTAATTGAGATGCGTATAATCTCCTTTGCCTTTTCTATCTTGCAGTGACACAAGTAGTAAATACCACACAACACTTGTATATTCAAAAAGAAAAAAAGGCTAAGGAATGGTCTAACCTCTGCTTTTAGCCTGTCCACAAAAGATTTTTATTTTCTTCAGGTTTAACCATCATCATGGGTTGTTTATTGCTCACGCATGTAAAACTCTTCAAGGCCAATTGAAATGCAAAATAGTCAGTAAGGCCTCATCATTCATATTACATATTGGTGTTTTCAAACTTGGTATAGTTTGCAGTATACTCCAAGAGCCAAGGGTTCATCTATTGCCTGTTTAATTGTCTGTAACAAACATCCAAGCAGAAAGTAGAGGAAAGTGAAGGGAGGGAGTGTATTATCAGCATAAATTGCAATCAGGCTATTCTGCTGTTATCTTTATCTAATACAATGCCATCTGTTCCTGTCCACAGGTCGATTTAAGGAACAGATTGGAAAAGAAGAAATCCTTGAATGTTGAAAAAATTATTTTGTCCACATACATTGTCATGAAGTTTTTGTATTTGGTACTTTCAAACAGTTACAGATTTTATGAGTGTTTTGTTTTATTTGCAGTGTTCCTTTTTTGTTAATAATATCTGTAAGGAGAATGATTTAACTAAAATAATAGCAAGTGCAAGTACATTGCTGATATTAAAAAAAGTTGTCAATGGTTACTACAGTAATTGTTGCCAAATACTGAATATGATGGAAATGAATATAGGATCATAGTAAGTACTGGTTGGCCATGCTTGAAATGTCAACTGCTTGCTACAATTGGAACAATAGTTTGCAATATTTGTGCACTTTAGTTTTCCCAAGGGGAATAACAATAAAATTTCTGCACAGAGCCTCAAGCACTCAGTGATACATACGGAACTCCAGAGAATTTTCAATTAGTTTGCATCACAGCTCTATCTCTGAAACATTATATGCAAACATAAAGCACTGAAAACAACCCATACCACTATGCATTCCTCTGTTTTTTGGGGTTTTTTTTTAATAAGAATGTGATGTTTAGCAACATAGGAAGATTGGAGGTCAGTAAAAACAAACCAAAAATGCACCCAATCTTTGCAATTTACTAAAAAATAAAAAAGTAGAAAACAACTTTTAAACCGCTATTTCTAAAAGAATTATTACTTTAAAGAAATTTTCTCTAATCATTATATAATTGTATTCTTAAAATGGAATGGGAAATTGGGAAACTGAGAAATGACAGCCCTCTTGAACCACTACAGCTTACACCTTTAAACTTTAACACTCCAGGTTTTCTGAAAAGAGAGTAGTCAAGGTAGCAGTCATAAACAATGTTTCAGTAATTAAACTGACACTGATTGTTTGCTGTAACTTTGATATCCTTGAATCATATTATCAAAATTAAGATACTAACTGCTATTATTTAAGTATTAACTAAGCATTCACAATTTTAATTACTGTAGGAAATTTAAACTTAAACTATAGCTTATATCTTTATGTGTAGTATAAACCAGAAGTCTATAAAACCAAATGTGATGTACAAGGACACTTTTTAGAAAGATAGTCTATTCATGATTAGAACAAATCATCTCTGGATATTTTACCAGGTCATTTCCCACTTCTGGAGAACAACTAAATCCTTAGCATCAACTCTCTTACAAAAGTTTGTTTATTTTTCACTATCTATACTTTATGTGTGAACACTCCTTATTTGAAACAAAAAACCAAAAAAGCAACCAAAAAGTCTGTTAATTTGCTTCTCTTTAGATTGGCTGTAACACATCAAACTTTCCCACAAAACTAGCTACATATGGTAGGATGCTTGTATGTTTCCAAGTTTATTACTGAGATGTAAATTAATCTTCCATATTTTTGGGCATACCTAAGACAACAGATTTCATTAAATGCCTCAGTGTGAACCAGACAAAATCTTTCCCTTCAGAAATTGGCTCTTACACTTTCAAAACTATTTATTCAAAAAGTGTGAGTGGGCAGATCTGATACATAAGGAATTCCAGGGAATTTTCAATTAGTGGGTGGGTTGGAGCTGGCTGGAACTGGCTGTGTCCGGCACAGGACAGCCCTAGCCACTCCTCACAGAAGCCAGCCTGCAGTCCCACTGCAGCCAGAACCGGCTTACCATGTAAACCAAATGCAATTATGGAATATTTACCTCTAAAATATCAAAGTTTGTGTGACACACCTTTCTTCCAGGTTTCTTATGCTTAGTCCCAGAGGTACACAGACAACAGAAGTAGAGTCTCAAGAATACTACTTTAGAATGACATGAGCCTCCAAGGTCGAGTCCTTATTTAATAACCAAACAGCAAGCAACATTTATAATCTGGTAAGTAAGCAATAACATACCTTTTTACTAGTACACGATTTTAGCATCACAAGAAAGTATGTATTTTTGCACTTTAACAGTCTTAGATAAATGATAAATGCAGTACAGATATGTGCAAATAACAGATCTAGAAAAATACATAACAGTACATTACTAGAAAATAATAAATCATCCTCTCCCACTGTCTTCAGGCATAAAATATACACCTACAGATGTTCAACGTGGATAATAATTTTCTGAACTTTTAACTTAGTTTTTAAAGACTTCTTTTCCTTCCTTTGCCTTTTCAGATTTGTACACAAAAGCTCAAGCCTGCCGCATCAATTTTAGGAAGCATTAAACACATTTTCCATGAATAAGTTATCACAAGTTTGTATTTACTTGCTCTTTCTGCTCCCTGAAAAGTCACATAAGAAATAATCCAGAAGGAGGAATACTGCCTGTGAAAGATTATTTTCTGTTTGTTGGTAAGGAAGTTCTCAATCATCCTAGCAGTTACAGAAAGACTTCATCAAATTATTTATTTGGGCAAAACTTGCATTTAATAAAATAGTCAGCTTTACGTAATGAGAAGAGACGAAGGAAGAATTTTTGACTGGGCTGGCAGAACAGGAAAACACTTGTTCAACATTTCTATAACAGAGGAAAGTTTGGTTGGCAGTGATTCGTGGGGTCATGCTATCATTCACAGTATCTCAACAGTTTAGCATCTAAGTGCATACATTCCTTCCCCAAGTATATGAATAGGGCTCTAAAAATAGCAGTACCTATAACAGTCAGTGACACTGCAAATGCATATGCAATTAAAACAGTTTCTTAACTATATTTACCCTGTTCCCATTTTTTTCTTTAACATTTCCACATCTGCTAATCTTGTAATTGCAAAACCTCCTTGTTACCGCTGCCTTTTAGCCTGCTTTCTAATATCTAAGTTTCAGTGTTTACTCATCATTATCTTTTCTTGATTTTCCAATTAGTTGTGCTCTCTTGACAGCTTAATGCCATGTTTTACCTACATCTACAAAAAAAAATCCCAACGAACAACCCACCCTGAATTATGCTTCCAGTATTCCAAAGTATATAACACTGGGATTTGCTCATCAAAGTATTTTCAGGCACCTTAGGTGTCAGTGATTTTCATGAATGTAAAATGTGGAATCAGAATAAATGATATCCCATGTTATCTTTCCAAACCTCAGAACTACCTCCAATATCTCCTCATCTGTCACAGGTTAGTAACTGCCACATTCACTAGGATTGACAGATGTCACCTCTAATTTACAAGTCACCTTAAGTTTTCCAAGACTGGATGTTATTGTCTGTCGCGGTGAGCCAGAATCAGAGACATTTACTCATAGAGTTATCGTGTCTGTTCCGATTTATTGCTAGTTAGCAGTTCATTTATATAGGTTTGTTCTTAAGCGTAATCATACAGGATTGGATAACATTTTGGTTTTGCAAGTAGTGATTGGTTAGGCATTACGTAGGTTAGTATCTTCTGTTATGGCTTGGTTACAACCTATTCGAGGGTCCAGGCCCAGATGTTCAGCCTCCTGTTTTCATCTAGTGTTCAGCCACAAGGTCACGCTGACCTGATAACATACATGCTGTTCCGCTCACTCAGCACTTCGCTTCAGGCCAGAGATACTCTGCAGCATCGTGGCCTTGTGCTGCTAGCCATCCCCCAACAATTGTCATGTAGCTACATTATTACCTTAATTTCTCTGGAGTAGTCTCTTGCTGTATATTCTTTACAATCCATATTGTAGGTCATCTGAGACAAATTTCTTTGGTTTTATTTTGTCTGTACAATCCTTGGTATCATGCACCTATCAACGTGGTTTGTAGGTCCTATGTATCATTGCATTAAAAATAATCAATTCATTTTTATACCTTTTGAACAAAAAATAGCATTTCTCAGAAACCAGCAATTTTTTTATGTTGATCTTGAAATTAACACAAATTCTGTGAATTTAATAACTTCACTGCCTTGTTGAAACACCAGGACATGTTCTCGTGCTTACTTGATCATCTGTTTAAGCAAATATGACATAAAATTAGCACCAATTTTATAGTCCTTATGTGACTCAATACACTAAATGTGAACTTATTTCACTTAAAGATACTTACCAAGGCACAGTGTAAAGTGTTAGGACACCTTCTCTTTTTAGGCTCCCAAATGCTCACTGATTTTCACAAGCTTAACTGTCCATTCACAATCAGCATTCCTCAAAGTTAAATATCATCTTCTTCTGTCAGTGTGGCACTAAGTTGTATTAGGTCTTTTGTCATGAGATGGCTAATTAAACATGAAGATTTGTTTGCGACAAATGGCTTCCCTCCACTCCAGGAGTACAGTCCAGTAGTTCACTACTGTCTCACTCAAGGCTTTTTAGGCACAGGCTGAAGGGATGATGCTGGTTGTCGCAGTCATTTATGGAGGCTCTCCATAATTCAAATAAGAGAAAAAATATAAAGGGTTCAATTTTTATATCTTCATTATCTTTCCCACGGTAAGAACACATCTGCTTTGTTATATGTGTCTGAGAGCTGGATGAGCTTTCTGTGGAAGTACTTTGTCTGCTCTCGCGCTCAGTAATATACAATCAACCCTTGTTCAAGTTGATCTTCAAAACTTTAAAATTCAAGGTGAGGAAAGTTTATTTAATTTATATCTTCCTTAGGTGCAGAAGCAAAGAAAAGTGACTTACAAGATGTGTTGGTGATATAAATACAAGGTTTTAACACAGTCCTTCATCTAAGTACCACATTCTTCTCACTTTTTCAACCTTTTAGCTTTCCTCTGCTGCAATTGATATGGTATATAGCTTAGAATAGAACCAGCTAGTCATGTGGTGTTCTAAAATCAGTCATTCAGGTTATGGTTTTCTCCTCTAAGCATATCTCACAGATATCCACTTGTATTGTCCTAATAGTTTGTCTATTATTTTTTTTCTATATTTTCTTTCTGTGGTTGCATTATAGCTAAATTATTTGGTTATAACTCCCTAAATTATCAATTTTTATTTTTTCTATGTATAGTTTGCATTTTTTAACCCTTTTGCTTATTAGATCTCCTCCTCTTAGCTATTGTCTCTTGTGCCTATGAACAATTAAGTTGATAGCCTTCTGGTTTGAAACTCATCTATATCATATTGTTCATCTTTTCCCTACTTTTTTCATGCTTCATAGAATGAGCTAGAAAGTAACATTAACAAAAAAAAAAAAAAAAAAGGAAGTAGGTGATCTACATGAGACTTCAAAAGAAACATCTGTACAATTGTGAGCATTTGAGGATATTTTTAAAGTCCCACGTGGACTTCTGACCTTGTCATGCTCAAGGGATAGCACAATGGCAGTGTCAGTAGTCTTTTTCAGAAGGAAAAAATAATTACCAGAATATAGAAATATTCTCTTTTCAAAAGAAGATATATTTAACAGCGGATTTATTTAGTAAACCAGACTAAAACATTTCAGACTAAAACTTAGTTTGCCTGGATAGCAAATTAAAATTATCCTGATCATTATTAAGCACTGATCATCCTTTTCTATTTTTCTTTTCTCCCTGCAAAAAAAGCACTGCGAACTGCTGGCTATACAAATGGAGAGGAAGTAGAAATAAACATAAAATTAATAACATTTCATGTTATTAAAGCTTATCTGGTCTTCATGGCAAAGATAACCACCTAGAATATTGTGTTTTCTTTGAAATCTTTCTTTTGCATTCATATGCCAAAATTTCTCAACTTGATTAATAGAATGTAATTCATGGAAATGAAAACACCCACCCTAAATTGAAGATCTTGCAAAGTTGAGCAAATGTTAATAAAAAGACTGAGTCAGGTGTGTACTTCATTTCGTCATAATTTCCATATACTGTTTGTTCACCTTCAAATGAATTGTTGCATGCAAATCTGTCCTTAAAGAAGACATATACTGTTAGTGAAAATCTCTCTATTTCTGCCATGGAAGAGATTTCTATATATTACACCATAGAAGTCAGATAAGTGGATAATAATTTTAGCCACACATGGACTAGAAACACCCTTGTACTAGGAAAAAGAAACCTAAAACATCTTTTTTTTTTTTTCCCCTGTATTTTTAAGGAAGCATGGAAATTAAACTGTAAAAATATGTAGGTGAATGAAGTACTATCACTGAGTAATATTCCTAAATATGGTCTAAAATATTTAACTGTCAGAGGTAATAATTTATAAAGTAAGACTGTAGACATTTTCCTGATAGATCTGAGGGGCATGTTAATGGAGCACAATGAAGACAGATAGCTCCATTCTAATACCATCAAGCAGACAGCCACCTCATGAAATGCATCTTTGCCAGTGTCCATCAATCTAGCCATGATGGCTGCTTAGATTAGACACAGAAAAAGTGCTCCTGTGAATCTTCAAAAGGCTATTTCTGTCTTTTGTGAAGTTGTTTAACTTTGTTTGCTTTTTATGGATTTGGCTGTCCTCTAATGCACTCAGGAGAATTCAGACCTAGCCTTATACAATCCTGTGAAATGGTTGTTGTTGGAGAAACATGAATTATATATTTAATGGTTTAATCACCTGGGATATGTACTATTTTACTGGTTTCGAAACAGCTATGTAAATCTATTAAGAAGTGTAATTTACCAGTCTGGTAATTTTTACATATAAATATGGAAAGTTAAACTTTACACACCACAACTAAATTGTTGAAAGCTTTGGGAATCTAATGAGCAAACACAAAAACCAGTTTATTCACCCAGGTGTTACAGTCATCTGTAAAGAAGAAAGAATTGGTGCTAGAAAAGCCTATAGTGTGATTGTTTAATTTGTATGCTGAAAGCAGAAAGTATAAAAGTATTGCTGTCACCCTGTACATTAAAATGCTCAGTGGCAACACAATACAAAATATGGCTGCTTGCTTGTTCTTACGGTGATTTGTTTTCAGTCTCACTAAACCTATAGTTGCATAAAGAGAAAATAAACAATATCAAAGATCAAGCCATACCCTTAGGTTTTTAAGAAAGAACAAACACCATCTATTATTAAAGACACCATCATCAAGATACAGGATGTTGGAGAGGTGTCGGAGTAACAAACAATGCTTTAAGGTCAGGAAATAAATGCTGTCAAGGTAAATTAAATTTAGGATGGGCCTGTTGCTCTCATTATTAGAAATAGTCTATCATTTGGAAAAGTTTAAAACTCAGTGTTTTCATAAATAAACTATACTTTGTGAGTTGCTTTAAAATACTTTCCTTTTCAGTAATCTCTCCTCTTTTTGTAGCAGTGGAAGTTCCCTGGCTTGCTTGCGAAGATCTTACTTGCAACATGTATCAGAAACTATGTTGAACTCATCACTGTGGTACAAATTGCCGTTAACATGATGGGTTGACAGTCAGAAAAAGAAGTTGGCTCATGCCATTCACGCAAGGGAGAAATATCAGGTTCTAGGAGTTATAAATCAGGTTCACGGGTTTTACCAGAACTTGGCCCCAAATGCTATTTTTGTCTTATCTTGAAATATGTAGTTCTTTAAATATTTTTATACTATGTAATTCTCCCTTCTAATATCTTTCAGATAAACTGCTTCCAAGATCAGGAATATATGCAGAAATAAATGAAGCTTTCCCTGGACAGATCTTTCCATGACATGGGAAAGGAGATATAATAGAAAGGTTTGTGCCAGGGCCAATCTATAGTTTCAGCAACTGGCAAGAATACTGCTCACTGACAGAAAAGATCCTTTGAGTGTTACAGGTCATTTTTTTTTCCCAATTGACAAAGGAATTTCCACTGAAAAAAAATCCCAGGAAAGTAAGCGAACATGCCTTGTTCCTTGTTATGTTATCAAATAATCCATATTTACACAAACAGTTTAAAACCTCAAGGCTCTACAAATTATGCAAGTTATTTTGTTTTTACATGGTAAATGTATTGAACTGTCTTAATATGGAGATCTGCATCCTAGCTTGGACTCTTCAAAAGTGCTGGAGACAATAGCCTGAGTCAAAGTTTTGTTACTTCACACCTTAGAATTTAACAGAAAATAAACATGTCTTGAGCTGGACTGTATAATATTGAACTTACTGTGGTCATCTGGAAGGCAGCAAAACATCTACAGCTTTTTTTTAACTTACACAGGGGGTTTAAGTGTTTGTTGAAAACTCCCCTTCTCTAAAAAAAATTAAGCATTGAGAATAAGTTCATCCATTCTTCAGAGAAAGGCTACATAACCATCACAGTAGAAAAAAAATATGCTTAATTGTTGAAGTCTGCAACAGTTACACAACCTATTTAACTTTTTTTTGCCTTGAAAGGCCATAAGGAATACATATCAGCAATTGATTACTCAGATAGGAAGACAGGGAATATTGACTGCTATCTGGACAGACTTAACATATAAAATGGGCCTGTATTTGTGGTGATTGATTCTGTACCAAATCCAGAGTTAGAATTTCAAAAGTACCACATGATAATACTAATGTTTGATTTAGTGTCCATTTTGAAGCAGTCTTAAAACCCACTTTCAGTCATCCTCAGCAATTCCTTCTTAATTTTATAAGAACTTTCTTTTCTTCTGTTTTTTTTTGTTTTGTTTTGTTTTTTTTTTTATCTGTGTTTGTATCACACATTACAGAGTTCTAGGTGTGTAAGTTTGTAATGTGATCTAAGTTAACTTAGTGAGCCTCTTTCCCGCTACACTGTGTGCAATGCATTGTATGATGGCTTCCTTTCCTCCTTCCATTTTGCTGCAGCTTAAGTCTAACTGAGGTGACTGACATTTCACCCAGAAATCCCAGCATGTGGTGAGATGACATTTGTGGCAGTGTGGTTGTCATAAGAAGTAGTACAGAAACGATGAGTGGTCATGAAATAAAAAAAAAGATGAATGAGAGAACTCTCCAGGCAGAACCAGATCTCCTCGGAGGAAATAGAAGCAAGGAAGAGGAGGAAAAGCTGCACTGTAGGAATCTGAAAACATCACCACTGTCGTGATTACATCATGGGTACCAACAGAAACACATCCTGTAGAGACAGAAGACTGGTTATCTTTGCTGAATGGTAGCCTGTCTGCAACATTATCCAGTATGCAACTTGTTCACAGTAAAACTAATGCCAGAACAGATGAATCACTATCACATTTTGCTTGAACATTTTAATAGTAATTGTAAAAGAAGACAGATTAATAATAAAAAAGGAACAATGTAAAAGTAACTGAGTTTACTCAGCCTAAGCTGACAGGGTCCATTTTCACCCTATGTATATGAGCAGTGGATGTCATCTACCTTGACCTTAACAAGGCTTTTGATACCATCTCCCAGGACATCATGATAGAAAATTTGAGAAAGTGTGGGAGAGATGAGTGGACAGTGAGGTGGGTCGAGAACTGGCTGACAGGATCAGCCCAGAAGGTGGTGATCAGTGGAGCAAAATCTGGCTGGAGACCTGTGACTGGGGGTGTTCCCCAGGGGTTGGTGTAGGGTCCAATCTTGTTTAACATCTTCATCGATGACATTGATGAAGGAATAGTGTCCACCCTCAGCAAGTACCCTATGATACAAAGCTGAGAGGAGTGGCAGAAACGCAGCAATGCTGCGCTGCCATTCAGCGAGACCTGGACAGGCTGGGCAGTGAGGAACCAGATGGGGTTCAATAAAAGCAAGTGTCTTGCACCTGGGAAGAAATAACTACAGCTATCAGTACAGGCTGGGAGATTATCTGCTGGAGACGAGCTCTGCAAGAAGGATCTGGGGGTCCTGGTGGATGACAGGGTGGCCAGGAGCCAGCAGTGTGCTCTGGCAGCCCAGAAGGCCAATGGGATCATGGAGTGCATTAAGGGGAGCGTGGCCAGCAGGTTGAAGGAGGTGATCTTCCCCCTCTACTCTGCCCTGGTCAGACCTCACCTGGAGACCTGTGTCCAATTCTAGGGTCCCTGGTACAAAAAAGACAAGGA
>VXBZ01009253.1:107371-135601 GCA_013399135.1 Heliornis fulica
TATTTTATTTTATTTTATTTTATTTTATTTTATTTTATTTTATTTTATTTTATTTTATTTTTCCAAATGCAAAAAGGCCTTTATTAGCATGACATTTAATCATGTTTAAAATTAATCTAGTGAGCAGAGAAAGTAATCAAATGGATGCTGGAATATTTTATCTAGGGAAGGATAACCTCCATATATGAAGCAGTGAGAAAAAGAATTAAAACTGTGGATCTGCATAATTTATAATACAGAGGATGAACTTCAGGTGATTTTACTGCTCCTCATAGAGAGAGTCCTTCAGGTAGTGTAGCAATTCCACTGTGTGTGATCTTCTCAAATTTCAACATGTTTTCTAAATATCCATCTCAGCATACACTAATCACTATGCTAAGATATTTAAAGATTAGTACATCTGCTTTTACAGGAATATTTAAGTCCCTCAAGTACTTACTGAACTAGTTTTTAATCTGAAATCAATTTTTTGAAACATTTTTGGGAAACTGCTTATCAAGGAGCATGCTAGAGTCAAGTAAACATTGTTACCTACTTCAAGGTAAGCTAATTTAAAATCTTAGAATCTACAGCAGAAACGAGTTATGGTTGTCTGGTCATCTTTCATCTTTTCTTTATTTATGTACATGCATGAAGAGTCAGGAAATATTTCCAGTAACTGAGATTTAATAAGCAAAAATATTTGCTAAATTAATGATTCTTTCCTCTTTATGAATATAAGACAATTCTGATTTAAAGGACAGAACAAAGAGATTTGCACAGTCCCTCCTGCTTGTGTCAGTAACGCAGATTGAGGTGATGGTGTGCAATATGGAAAGGTTCAGTATAAGCCTCAGTATAAGTCTTTAATTGTGCATTACATTGTCTTTTGAAAATATAAAATCCCCAAGTTTTAAAATCCCTACCTTTTTTTTTTTAAATTAAAAGTGCTCTTTTCCCACTGGAATAAATGATTTGTCCTGAAGATTAAGAAGTCTTTGAAGGACAGAATGAACCAACTGTATCATCAATTTCTATTGGTTGAACAGTCTGACAAATGATTTGTCTCTGGATTGAGATTTTCATCTTCCAATTGTATACAAATAAATGGTGACACTAGTCTTTATATGAGCAAAATCAGCTCCTACCCTGAACAACAGAGCAGGGTAATCACTCTTGCTGCTATCCAAGCATTTTATGGATATATTTTAACTGTGAATGTCTGTGTTCAATCTCTGGGGCAGATGCATCCCACAATGCTATTCTCCCTTCAGACAAAAGAGAGTATAATGGTGCCCTGGGTTCAGCTAGGATAGGGTTAAATTTACCAGAAGTTGGGAGGGGACACAGCTGGGAGAGGTGACCCAAGCTAACCAAAGGGGCTAGTCCATACCCTGATATCAAGCTCAGTATAAAAAGAGGTCAGTCCAAGAGGGGTAGCGCAGCTCTAGGATGCGCAGCTTGTGGACAGTGTGGCTTTGGGATGGCTCTGGGCTGCATGGTCTGAGCTGAGCGGTTCGGTGAGAAACTACATTGTCTACCACCATTTTTTTACATTTTGTTATAAGTCCTGTTGTTGTTNACTCTCCTGTTCCTTCTGGGAACAGAAAAGGGGCAATGATCACAAGCTGGACCACAGGAGGTTCCGCACCAGTGTGAGAAAGAACTTCATGGTGAGAGTGATGGAGCACTGGAACAGGCTGCCCAGGGGTGTTGTGGAGTCTCCTCTGGAGATATTCAAGACCCATCTGGATGCTGACCTCTGTGACCTCCTCCAGGGAACCTGCTTTGGCAGGGGGGTTGGACTTGATATATCTCACAAGGTCCCTTCCAACACCTACAATTCTGTGAATCTATGAATCTGTATTTCTAAAGCACTGATGGGTAATGTGATATAACCTTTAGAACAGAAGAATCTGTATTGCTAAAGTACTGCTAGGTAAGGTGAAATAACATTTAGAACAGAGGAATGCTAATCATTATATCACCTTCCTTTCTTATCACAGAAGAATAAAGAATAGGGTTATTTTATTTTATTTTATTTTATTTTATTTTATTTTATTTTATTTTATTTTATTTTATTTTNATCTCCTACCCTGAACAACAGAGCAGGGTAATCACTCTTGCTGCTATCCAAGCATTTTATGGATATATTTTAACTGTGAATGTCTGTGTTCAATCTCTGGGGCAGATGCATCCCACAATGCTATTCTCCCTTCAGACAAAAGAGAGTATAATGGTGCCCTGGGTTCAGCTAGGATAGGGTTAAATTTACCAGAAGTTGGGAGGGGACACAGCTGGGAGAGGTGACCCAAGCTAACCAAAGGGGCTAGTCCATACCCTGATATCAAGCTCAGTATAAAAAGAGGTCAGTCCAAGAGGGGTAGCGCAGCTCTAGGATGCGCAGCTTGTGGACAGTGTGGCTTTGGGATGGCTCTGGGCTGCATGGTCTGAGCTGAGCGGTTCGGTGAGAAACTACATTGTCTACCACCATTTTTTTACATTTTGTTATAAGTCCTGTTGTTGTTTCCCCCACCCTGTGCTGTTCCAACAAACTGTCCTTACCTCATTGCCACAGATTGCCTTTCTCCTTGTTCTCCTTCTCATCCCACCAGTAAAGGAGTCATCATCTGTCAGCTGGGGCTGAACCATGACAACTGGTGGTTAGAGAGCAAATTGCTGAGAGCAAAGAGCAACACTCCCTATTGTTATTCCCAGAACATAGGTATATTTATAACTATAAATATATTCTACATCTGTATTATATAAATACAGTATTAGTCCAAACAGAGTAAACATCAGCTGTTGTTAACTCACATTTCTTCAGTCCTAACCATAAAGATTACAAACACAAGTGCAGTTCTCTGGAACTTGAATTTCCACTGAGGAAATAAACTCTTTTCCAAGTCACATGCCACCATTCATCCTGACCGAGCTACAAACAACCCAGCAAGCATCCTTGCTGGGAGACAAACTTTTTGACACTAAATGGGAACCTGCATCTTTTGCTTTGTATTATCTTCTGAAGAGCTTCCACCTTAGAGTTTCCATTGAAAGAGGAAACAAAGCTCACAATGGTTAAAGTGATTAAAAATTTGAGAACTGCTTGAACAATATGTCTCAAGATATGAGATATAGAGAAAGGCCTGGCAAATAGGCAAACAATTCGAATGGCCTTTTCTTGAGATCTAGCTTGATGGTGAAGTAGTATAGAAACCTCTCTTTCCTCATAACTCCTGTATCACTCTTACTACATGAGGTACTACACAGTGGCAAGTACATACAGTTTGGCATAGTGATGGAGGGAGTGGGACGCCTTTCTCTACTACATGACAGCAGTTACAGGTGGGTCAGGATGACTCCAGCAGGGTCATTGATATCACAGCAATTATACTATTGGTTGGGTGGGCTGCAGAAAACCCCCTCTGTAGTGTGCCCTGTAGTTGCCTTCCTGTTAACCCTAGCCCATAAGTTCTCAATCAGATCCTTATCCAGCCCCAAGCAGAGATCAATGCACACCAGGTTGTCACTGACATAGATGATGGCACTCTTCCCTCATCTCTTTTTCCTGTCCTTCCTAAAGAACCTGCAGACTTCCAACCCAACACTCCCAGGAGCCATCCCTCCATTTCTCCCTGATAGGTATGCACACATCTTTGACTACTTTCATTCTGGTTTGTAAAGAAGCATTTCTGCTGGGCCCCTGCTGAAGCTGACTCATGGTTGGAGTGGTTGGAATTCCTTTGATGTGCTTTACAAGTCTTTCCTTGTGGACTCCTATCACCTCAGGACCATGCAGTCTGACCCAGGTTAAACCAATCCTGACCAACCTGATTGCTCTCTGTGATATAATGACTGTCTCTGTGGATGAGGCCATGAATGTTGTTTACTGTGATTTTCAGAAGGATTTTGACACTATCTCCTGAGATATTCTTGTATGAAGTTAAGACATTGCAGTCTCAATGCACAAACTAGGTGGGTGAAAAAATAACTGGACAGTTGTCATAGTTTATTGGAAGCCAGCAAGAAGTGAAGTATTGAAGGGGTCTAATTTGGCAATTGTCATGCTTAAAATCATTGCCTGGGAAAAGTGAGAAGTGTGTATGCTTTCCAAATTTGCACAAGTTGAAAAATAGAGATTCAAGCTGGACATAAGAAAAATACTTTTTCCCTGTGAGTGCAGGCAAGCGATGGAGTAGGGTGCCTTGTGAGGTTGTGCAATGTGTCATTGGAGGTTTTCCAGATCCAGGAGGATAAAGCCCTGTGGAACCCAGAGCTGATCCCAGAGCTGATCCTGCTTTGAGCAGGAGTTTTGACTAGACATCAAGGTCTCTCCCAACCGGAATTATTTTATGATCCAATGATAATTTATAAACATTTAAATGGTATCTGAAGGAGATGTTACTACATACTTGTCTGTAAATCTGTCAATGCTAGTGAGACACTTCACATTCATTTTAATGGATTTTAAAATACTGTTCTAACCTGACAGCTGAATTATGTGGTTTATTATTGAACTGGTTTGATAAAGCTAAGTGGAGAAATCGGTGCATAAACCACTAATTTCATCAGAAAATGAAACAGATATAACTAACTAATACAACCCAGCATAATATGTGTAAACAGATAAGAAAGATATAAGCAGCACTACATGACCCGTAGCTTTCCTACTCAGCTGAGTTACCAGCATCATGCATTTTGAAACTCTGCTAGCCAGGGCTCTGGGAACATGCTTTCTATCAGCAATATTTTCCCCTTCCTCAAAAGGTTTTTATTTTGTTTGCTCTGCTGTTTTCTTTGGAGCAAAGAAGGCTTAGCTGAGCAAACTGATGATCCTGTGAAGAGTTGGTACAAAGGCACTTGGCTGTCTTTTTTAAGAAGCTTATCCAGCTTTCAATAACTCACTCGGAATTCAGTCAATAAAAACACTTTATAGAAAACTGAATTTTACCCATATTATCTGAAATGCTCTGTTGAGTTCCCCCACAGAGATAGTACCAATAATGTCTTTTACTGACTTACCTGCTACTTTTGCTGAGCGTAGACTTTGAGAATATTGTGTTTGTTCCTGAACAGTGATGGGTTGACACTGTATAAGGCTTAACTGAGATCTCTGGCACTCTCCACTAGTCTCTGAATGAATTCGCACTTATTCTTTGCTGAAAAGAATTTCATTTAATAAGAAAAAATATGTGCTCTTCAGAGTATATAACTTAAATTCAGACCTGTTTCTTTTTTATTATGTATTAATTGCATGAAAAAGGCTTCTTTAAGGTATTTTTAAACTATTTGCAATGCTTCATATGATGTATTGTTTCTTACTGTATTGTTCCATGGTTATAGTGTTGGAAATATATATTATTTTAATTATCTTAAACTGAATGCTTTTGCATTTTATTAACTAATAAAACCACTAATTTATGCTTTGCTGAATTTTCTATTATCAAAATGTGTTAATAAGATATATTTGATTTATTTCTGGTGTTTATCATGCAAAAATAACTTTAGGGTTCTTATTCAATTGAATGTAGCTTTGTACGGTATAACTTGTTCATTTATATGGTTGATAATGAATTACAGATAATTTACCTAAATATTTCCCTTCCTTTCCCTTCCCTTCCTATCTAACCTCCATTTTCCCTAATATATTAAAAAAATATGAAATACTTTCAGAAAAAGAGCAAAAATTGTGGACGAAAAACACATTTTGTATTGTATCTGAGCTTATTACCTAAGAACCTGTAATACTTTACTATCTGAAATAATGATTACTTCACACACATTTGCAATGCATACAAAACCCTTAAGGTCCTAAGAGTGCTAAAGGAAACTGAAACTGTTGCTGAATTGGAGGGATTGTTGTACAAAACTTACTTTAAGCTTTGTGTGGTCATTTTAACTTCTCGCCAGTGTCCAAGTGCCTCCATTGATTCTCTTTCACCTTTTGACTTCTGAACTACAAGACTTCTACAGCAAACCTGGCAAGTGAAACAGAACCACTGCAAAACCAGCAAGGCACAGGCCAAAGGAGTGTTACTCTTTGGAAGAAAGAGCATTCTTTTTTTTGAAAAAGACTTCCTCTGTCGCACAGAGAAGACGCTCAGAAAGAAAGTTCCAACCCACAATAGACATTGTTTCTTAGTACCTAGCTGTGTTTCTCATGCTGTGCACTGTTTTAAATTGTTTCCATAGGCACAGCGAGTTACTGTCGTTTTTGAAGAAAAAAACCCATATCCTTTTCTTGACCTTTTCCTTGAGCTTTCTAGCTTCTAGGGTCGAGAGAATTATTTTATTTTTTTGCATTGTTTTTAACAAATTAGTAATGTAATAACTCTATTATTTATAAAAGTGTATGTCTGTATATAGAAACTGCATTTTAATTTAAAACTTGTAGTCAGGTTTGATACTAAATACATAGATTTAATTATCCTTTGCTGACTTTGAAGTATTCAGTAGCTTTACTTTGCCTTTCAGCTACAACTGAAGCAGTTAAAGAACAAGCAAAACTATGCTCTTCTCAGCATGGAAACCATGCTGGATGGCAGCTGTTCAGATTGAATCATCTAGTAAAGAACTTCCAGACTCCACAGCATACCAGCAAATACAGCATAGAATGTGTGGGAATCATAACAAACATGAATAAAATGCTGTCAATTGAAGAAAACAAATTTGAGTTTATCATGTAAAGTAGACCTTCCTCCACTGATATGGCTCTGAAGACATTGGTCAGAATGGAAGATTCTTCAACACTTGAAAGGTGTTAAAGTGACAATTCCAACTCTTTGGCAATGCCCAAGCTTGAAGCATGCTGAACCTTGAACTGTATTGTGGTCTTAATGTCCCTATATTCAATTGCTGTCCCACAGACAGTTATTTGAAAGCCTAGTGATTTAGCTGTAATTATCAAGAATTTAGCTGTAACAATTTAAAGTGGGATTACTTGGGAAAGACTTACTCACATATGCTAAAGCTACAGGCAGAATCTTTTATTTATACAGTACCTTCCAAGACTGGGATATTAAGCAGTCACTTACTATGCTCTGAAATATTCAAAATTATGTGACTGGGCCACAGTGGCTTTTCCAGAAGGAAAGAGTTCATATCCCTTTCCTCCTTTCTATCTGCTGGCAAAGAATAAAAAAAAAAAAAGAAAAANAGAAAAGAAAAGAAAAGGAGCCTTGTTTCCATAGGAATCAAGGCTGCTAAATTAACACCAAAGACAGCAAAATTGAAAAATTAACAAAGTGTTTCATTAAAAAATACTTTTAATTAAAAATAAGCATTCCAATGCTCTTTCCAACATTACACAGACTGTGTAGTAAAAAAGGAAGAGGTCAGGGGGAATGCTCAGTGATGTTTGAAGGCTTACAATAATAGCTAAAGTTCCTTAGTATCAGAGTTAATTGCAAATGTCCAGACTTTGAGGATTCAGTTATATTAGTGGGAACTCTCTCTTAATACAAGTGAGATTAAGTGGGTTTAACAGCTGTGTGATGTATTCCAGCACCATATTGCAAGCAGCAGCTGTAAAATTATCTTCTTAAAGTGGTCAATAAAATGTCTAGTGTTTTTTTTTAATGTACAGTTCATTTAAGATATTGTATCTATAAATGACAAGAAAGTTAATACTTTTGTGCATGCAGCTGAATGACAGATTTTAATGAGACTTTTGCAAGACCATGAGTTTGTGACAAAAGAGTACAGATTTCTGATGCTTCATGTGAAGCAATTTTAAATCAGAGGAGTACTTTCCCCATTGAAATTCTTAACGATAAGTGAAAAATGAAAGTGTGGTGCTATTACAGAAATCAAACATCAATAAATTATGAGAATATATGATTGCTTTCATTCCAAACAGCTACAACTAAATTGTCAGCTATCTTACAACCAGAAGAAACTCATGTATTCAGTATTTTTGTCATATTTATAAATACCAGGTCTGATTCAACAATCAAGTTGTTGATTGACTCTTCAGAAACTACAGTGTAACATGCAAACAAAAAGAAGCATATGATATGTTATCGACTGCAGTAAAAAATGAAGCATGAGCTGAAGAAGTGACTGAAATCAATGTGAGGTGCGTATACTTGTATGCTACATGTCTGGAGAGAAGGTGCGATTTCTACTTAGTATCTTCTACTAAACAAAACTCTTCAAATGCTAGTGTGACTGTCCATATGTCAATATATCTGGTAAAGGATGTTCAGTGTTATTTCTTTTCAAGTCTTGCAGGGAAGAGAAAGTCTCTGAGGATAAGAAGAAATGCAAAACTCACAGAAGCTCATTGATGTGAAACTGTGTACGTGCACTCTAGTTCAAAAGTTAGGACATAGGTGTTCTGCTGAAAAATTGTTATGGGTAGGGGTAGTTACTGAATAATTCCTATTGGAGGACTAGTGCAGTTGCCAGTCATTCGAGAATTAATTGTTAAGTGGTTTTTAAAAATCAAAGGAAAGAAAACCAATTAAAACCAAAGAACTTATTTCGTAATACAACCAAGGTGGGCAGAACATTAAAACCACAAGACTAAAATGGAAAAGTAAAATATGATGACACTGACAGAAACAAAGGCATACCAAAAATATCCTCTACATACTTGCAACTACAATAATCCCTACCTTATAGCTAGCATGAGTCCCATGACCAAAATGTCCGAAGTTCTCTTACCTTCTTTAAATTTCCGTTTATGATCTCCTGCCTGCCCCAAGTTCTGTCCTGAAACACTAAAACTCTCTCTCATAATCCTTCTTATATGTACATGCAAGATGAACCTGTACTTAGATTACCTGAAAATGAAACCTTTCAGGTTTCCATCCAACTTCAGAATACAGCTAGCACTCTCACTTTAGGAAAAGAACCCTAAATCCAGATTTACAAGGTCAAGACCTGTCCTAGGTGTCAGTGAAGATAGGTTTTAACATAAAATTAAAACAAATTAATAACTTAAAGCAGTAAAAAACATACCTAAATACTAACAATTTTTTATATATATAAATGAAACCAGGAGAAAAAATCTTGATTGGTTTTCCATATAAATAATATTATATTGTTATATTGATAAAATAGTAATTATTTCCCAAAATATTTTAACATGAGAAAATATAATTTTCTGTCCGTAGACTCCTATCAGCAATTTTATACCAGTCCATTTTAAGTGTCAGGAAATCATTTATGAATATTACCATGTTAACTATCTGATTCAAGTGGTCAGACATATTTGAGAAATATTATTCTAAAAAGGTGGAGAAAAATGACATTTAAAGGTTTTATATTTGCTCCAGCATCAAGAAAATGTCTGAAAATTAAATACCTTTGAAGATACCTATCACAAGTTTACCAAATCAAATTCTCAGATAAAAATAGGGTATAATCATAAAACATATTGCAAATAATGAAATCTCTACAATAACTCTTGGCTTTAAAAAAAAGTGTTTACAAATGACATTTTACACTTACTCATATAATAATGTAATGTGATATAGAAAACAAGAAATAAAGACTATTGTCAATAATCAGACAATATGTTTCGAAAATTGTGAAAAAGATTGAATTTCAAATGTGATGGCTTTAGTGTCACACCCCAACATCATTTAAGGAGGGACTGAAAAGCACAAGTAGATAGCTATTCAGTGCAGGCCACAATATAAAGAGCATTAATTTGGTTATGGCTACTTTGCAGGCCCAATAGAATAAAAAAAAAAAAAAGGTGTATTGGCAAAATTATTTCTGTAAATTACTGGGTCATAACACATATGTAAATCTACACTTGCACAGAAGTTTTCGCATGACTTTGTAATATTTGTTTTTACAAATTAGTGAGAAATTAATATTTCAGGAAAACATATTCTCTTGGTGCTACAATAGAAGCATCTTAATTCTAGAAGAATGAAAAAAATAAGGACTCCCCAAGAGTAAAATATTTTTTCATTTTAAATTTTGAACTGTAATATATATCCAGGAGGTTCACAACACATCATTCTCAAGCTATGACATTTTTCAAAATACAAAACATTTTACAATAAATTCATGATTAGCAGAGTAATTTTTTCACTTATGTTTAAATTAATCAGTTTACCTTTCATAAGATCATTAGTCTTCAGTTCTACATTAATCATGATTAGCATTTTGTACTTTTGTTTTGATTGCACAGATAACATTTTAAAATCATAACTACAGCAATAATTAATTAACACTTAGACATTTTTAGATATGTAAATGAATTTGGGTAGTGATAGGTTCCTGTTATGTTCTCATTTGATTTTAAATATGACTGATTTTGAAGTATTTTTTGATCTATACTTTGATCTTTCATTTAAATTTGTTGTTTCTAGAGGAAATTTCATATATGTGGGCCTTGGAATGAGGAAGGAATCAGATGAAACAAAAGAATCTGTAGACTAGTGAGCAGTCTGAGAGTCAGAAATACAAACTCTGTCCAGATTACAATGGCATCCATCCTGAAATTCCCATTAAGAACACCTCTGAAGTAACATTTCTTTTTCAGAAAAAAATGTGGAAATGTCTCCAATATTTGTTAAAGCAATATGTGCTAGGAAAGAAAAGGAGTTAAGAAGCAAAGGTTAGAGTTGTGGTGGGGTTTGCCCAATCAAGGAGTAAAATATGTCCATATGAAAGGAGGATGGCACAAAATAAAATGCTATGGATATAATACACAACCTGACATTTTACAGCTTTATAAATATTAGCTTTGTTTCTCAGTTAATAAGGTATTGCTGGTTTTTCGTTTGCAGTATCTGTGGGAAGCAACAGCTACATATCAGCATTATAAAACAAGTTAGACTATTTTGTCATTACGAGATTGATCTAGAATTTTGCATTAGTACAAAAAGAGCTTGAAATTTTGATGGAACTGCTTTAAACTGTACTTTCTACCAAATAAGTTCTAAAGATTAAGATTCAAAGAAAATAAGATTTCTCCTACTAATTTTATTTTCCTTCTAGTTTCAGTTCATTGCTTAACATATTTTACTTCTAAGAGGAAGAACAAGTTCTCGAAAACCAGGCGATTGCAGAAAAACCCTAAGATTACATTTTTTGCTGTATCTGATTCAGTATAAACAGAATATAGATAAAACATGGAAGAATATGTAAAGTAGAAAAAAACCTGAACATCATGGTCCAATGAAATGGTGAAGAACCACTTAATACTGTGAAATTCCTTGTAGCAATGCAATTATAAATATCTGTAATATGTTATTCCCTGATATTATTACAGTATTGTGTTATTCATGATGTGAGTTTGATTCCACTTAGTCCTTCTGGGGGTCATGTTCAGTGTGAACTTTAACCTTGCTTGAATACCTCAAAGGATAGGCCCTCAATCATGAAGCATCTGGATTGTTTGCAGTATTGTAGTGTGCTTTCATAGTTTCACGGTTTGGTTTTCTAACACCAGAAAAGAGTTTAGCACTGTAAATTGAGACAAGGTAGGCAGTACACCTGCCTCACCTAGAGTCTAAATTTGACCACTTCTCTCAATAATTTCATATTTGTTAGCTTTGTGACAGCTTTTGAAGCAACATACCTAGCCACAATAGACTGGACTCATCATCCCATTAAGACTTATGCCTCCCTGTAGGAAAGAAAATCTGTCTATAAAAAAAAGAGAAAATAACCATACATACCAAAATATTCAAACAGTAAGGCTCTGGTTGCTAGTTTCTAATTCCAGCCCCCAAAACCTGAAATATTACAATATAAAATGTGAATCTGATATTTTAAATCTTGATCCAAAAGAGGCCTTAAATGTCTTTCTTGGCATTTCATTTTCTCCCTGACATGAAATTCTATCAGAAGCTATTGGAAAATCATTAAGGAAGTGATGGAGAAAAGTAGAAATTTGTTTGTGTGGGGTAAAAAAAAGTGGAAAAAGATATTTAAAATTCTATCGGTTTCCTTGATTCAGAAACTGAACTGGATATAAGCCCACTCATTAAGTTTTTGGCACTAGAATGGAAATGCTATGAAGACAGCACTTCCTCAAAAAATTTCTCAGTTTTGGTTGAGATGAAAAACAAACTTTAAATTTGACAGCTATTACATCAGTCTTATGTGATCTAGATTCATTGCAGGACTTCAGAAATTCTTATATGTGCCTGTTTATCACTTAAATAAATGACTAGTAACAATAGAACAACATCTATTTTATACATGGGTTTGTAGTGTGTCACAGAGAAAAACTGTGATTAAGCAATATCAGAATGTATTGTGCTTTGTTTTGTGTTTGATTTTGAGTATTGCAGATTTTTAATTAAGAAGTTAAAAGCCCCAGTGATATATGGAGAGCAGAGGTAAAGAACAGTGTTTGCAAAGAGGCTTGAAAAGAATTAATATTTTTGAAAGAGGAAAAGACAGTTCAGTGGCAATAAAAACAACTGTGCCAGGAGAGGATCAGATTAGATGTTGGGAATAAATTATTCACTGAAGAAGTTGTTGTGAGTTGGAACAGGCTGCCCAGGGAAGTCGTTAAGTCACCATTCCTGGATGTATTTAACAGATGAGTGGATGAGGTGCTGAGGGATAGGTTTTAGGAGAGGACAGAAACAGTTTGATTCAATGATTTCAATGGTCTTTTCCAAGCTAATGATTCTGTGATTCTGTGAACTCTGCTAGTTTATTGATAGTCATTCTCACTTCATTATCTTTACTAGCAACTTCCATTTCACATTAAAAAAGTTAAAATTGCAATTAAAGAACAGAATGTTCATGTTCATTTAAATTATTTAGGAGTAAATAGTAATGCTACTAATCTCTAAAGGTGAAAACAAATATCATTTGGAAAAATAAATAACACCTTTATGCTCATAAATTAAATCTCTTCCAAAGTCCTAGGGTTCTGGCAGAATAAGTCTTGTTAAACATAAAATGAAGAGACAATGGGAAGAACAAAGAAGGTCTCAGTGCTGTGTACGTACTGCTTACTAGTAAAATACACCTATGTTATCAACACTGTTTTCATCAGAAATACAAAACATAGCTCCAAACAAGCTACTATGAAGAAAACTAACTCTATCCCAGACAAAACTAGTGCAAGGTTCCATAGTAAAAATATTATTTAAAATGCTATTTCTTTCCTTATATCCATGGTTATAACCTTGATGCTGTTGTTACAAACATGAATAATCACACATAAAATGAGCTCCTTAGAATTATAATTATTTGCATACTGAGCTATATAAAAGAAACAAAACATTCAAGAAATAATCCTGTAACACTCTCATACCATAAAAGTGTTGTCAGATTTAATATGCAATACAATCCAGCACAACATTCTACTGAGTCATTGTATCAGTTTTTATCGCAGATCTTTCTTTCCTTCATTTCCTCTTCTATCTGTTTTGTAAGTAATGGTAACATAGTAGAGATAACTGACATAGTCTTTTTTTATAAACTTCACCAAATTCTTGGCAGTCACTTGTCAGATTTCTAGGTAAGGTCATGGTTATTTAAGGTTGCTTTAAGTGCATTTGTCTCCTCTTTTTCTTCCATTCACTTGTATGTTTAATAGTGTTTTCTGTTGTCCTTTACATTGCTCACTTGGATTTTCAGTCATTTCAAAAAAGAAAAAGATTAAAATGCTTGTCTAGAGATATCTCTTAACAAAATCCATTTACTGCCAGGTGTGGTTTGTCTGTTTATTGGAAGAGGTTAAAGCACTTCAATGTGCTTTGGATATTTTGGTGTATGAGAAATAAAAATAATAATTAAACAGCCCTAACTCCTATTCCTAGTTCAAGACACAAAATCAACCTCTCTGTCCATATAGTTAGTTGTGTTAGGATTTCAAGGGGGTTTTCTGGGTAGGCATCATATTTCCTTCTTGCTCTCAAACTGTTATGTACTGTGGAGCGTTTAGTGAAGAAAAAAAATCTTGTGCTGTGCTGCTCAAGCAGAGATACAACGATTAGTATTCTTAATGTCACCAAGGCCATGAAAAGCACATTGTGCCAGCAAAAGCAATTTTAACATATACATTTCACAACGGTGTTGTTATTGTCTTGGTGAAATACCACTCTCAGATCCCAGCTACATGAAGTTAAAAATCATACTTATGCCATGTCTACCTGCAGACTTCCTGAAGTCACAAGAACTGAAATCAGTGCCCACTGCACCTTTTGCCATCCCTTGATGCCGTCCTGTTAGAATACAGATGTCTTCTGCATGGCCTGCCCAGAACAGAAGTCATTGTATCCTTGCTAGTACAGTCCTGCCAAGAATAATTCGGCTGAAAACAGTGTAGGCCACAAGGGAAGACTGAAATTTATTTATATGCACCAACAGCAAGCAAGAAAGAATAATGAGAACCACAGGAACTCTTAACATAATTACATAACGTCCAGCAGAGCCAGCAAAACATGAAAACTAATTTCAGGAACAAAAGCTATAAACCTTAATATGATCTTAAAAAACTAGGAAATAAAGTAATTCCTCACTTCCATGATTTTCAATAGGGAAATAGTACTTCAGAGCAATTAAGTTCTCAGATCTTTATCTAGAGCTTATTACTTAAAGTGTTGCAGTTCAGATGCTGAAAATATAACTTGTAAAGGCGAGCTAGGTCATAGAATGGAACATGGCTTTATTGCCAGCTGAAGGAATGTCCCTTATTGATCACTGCCTCTTCTGAGTCTGGAGCCCCTTCTGCCTGGGTGAGAGGGACAAAGGAAAAGAAACTCAATGGTTTAGGCTTCACTTACATCAGTTCTGATTTGTCTTTCACTGAGTAACACTGTGTGTTATTACTTATGTAATATAAACTCTGGAAAGAAGAGGAGATAATGCAGGTGCAAAACCACCATGTGTCTTGCCAGAAAGGAGTTATGGTACTTAAAGAAAGCCAAGTTTTGTGTCCTTAGAGTCCCAAGTGATTCCTTTTGTCCCCATCCAATACATGCAGCTGTGTTTTTTCCCATTTTAATGGAACACACACAGAGTGCAGACACAGCCAGCCACACAGATCAACACACATGGAGCACAGTCCCTTACTGACATCCAGATAAACACAAGCTTTGCTCACATAAACATGAAATAAAAGAAACGGTCCAGCCTGTACCTCCTTTCCAGCTGATCAGATTGGAAGATCACTGGTGACATCTGCATACAACCTTTTTTCATTCACAAAAACCGCACAGTCACTGGTCCATTAGCACTGGCCTGATTTCTACCTAATACCTGTGCCCAGATTACAGGCCCATTACCTAGTCACCAGATCACAAATCTACATTTTTGGGGTATAGATGACCTCCTACCTACCGTCTAGTCTACTTCAAAGCCTGTTAGCTAGTGGATACGTACATAACTGCCCCCTGCACCCTCCCCCAACTTCCTGAATGCAGAGTGAGATCACACTGAAATATTTAATAATGCAGTTTAATAGGAAGACGAGATAAACAGTGATCAGGAGCAGGGCTCAGACAGAGGAACCATCAGCTTGTTAACTTGCACTTGTCCCTGTCGACCGCCCACTCTCTTCCATATTGTGTTCTTTTTCTTTCCCTATGCTTCTTGATGCCTATTTTGCCCTTCTCAAATAAACACCTGGACCCCATTTTGCTTTAACCTTTCCTCACTTTGATACTTCACATACCTTATCAATCATGGCCTTATGCCATACAACTGATAAAGTTACTGGGGCACTGCTGGTGCTCTTCAGAAGGTCTCCAAGAACCTCTCCGATTACCTCTGAAGTTCAGATTTGGGCACAGGCTGTTATGAGTCCAGAGCTGTAGTGGAGTTTCTGGGCCCTGGACAGTGAGAGCCAGCAGGGCTCTGAGGGCAAGGCAGGGCTGTTTGCATCCCCAGACAGGGATCCTGCAGTCATAACATGCCCTGAGGGATCCTGCAGTCATAACATGCCCTCTTTGGGGCTGCAACACCAGGTATGGAGAGCAGTTACTGAATTGAAATGTTAGCTTTCCGAGGCTTTACACAGTTCTGCTTTATTTTCATGCTGAAACACAGTGAAATGTCGGAGATTTTTAAACGGTCTGAAGAGCTTTACATTTCTGAGAGTCTGTAGCAATAAAACTACCACTTTCATATGTCAGTTGGATTCATAGCACCAAAAAACCCACACTGAAATAGTCATGTCATAAGGGAAAACAAAATAAACCATATTTTGATAACAAAAGAGTATAGAATATAATCTCTCCTCATAAAGTTATCCTCTCTAGTCCTTATATTTTTCTAAGACTATAAAGAAATCATTCAAATAGCAGCATGGTATTCACAGACCTTAAAATATTCAAATAATTCAGAAATATGACTGCAGGAGAGGTCCAAGGTCTGGAAAAATCTACCTGCTGTGAAAAATTAAAATAGAACAGACTATTTTATTTCTTGGAGAGTACTTTATGAAACAATTATTAGGGTACTCTGAAGCTAGCTGCATTTAGAATTATACAGGTTTCTGGGAACAAAGAAAGATATTTACAAGTATACAAAAACCTCTAAAACAAACAGAATCAATTATGTTACTTGAAAAATAATAGCATGAATATATATTATGAACTAATATCAGTTGCAAAAATAATACCAACTTTAAGTGCTTTTTCATATTGGGTACAATGCTATTGGGTCCAGCTATGGTCTTATGAAATTAAAATCAATAGTAGTGTCAAATGTCACTGAATGTCTGACTATAATGACCATAATTGTACATATTATTTCCATTGGACTTCATGTGTAATATTGATACAAGAATCCAGAGTGGCTTTTTATTGTGCTGTTGTTGTTGGCCCACAAATAATGAAGACTATCCTACCACTTACAGGCAGCTGAAGCCTATCACAATGTTCCAACAGTAATCCTCTTTGTGTTGCATTTTGCTGTAATGTCAATTTTATAAATATTACAGCCACCACATTACCTTGCAGCTATGGAGCTTTACAAGACTAAAAACAAATAAAAATACTATCAAAATTTTACTTCTAATTTTTCTTTTTTTAGTCTGTCGCCAGTATTGTGTTCATGCTAGACTTTCAGGGTAGTATGAAGAGAATTAAGTTGAGATCTTGTGTGTTTGTGTGTACAGTTCATGTTCCTATTTGAACAGAAAACACATTTCATAAGAATTTTTTTGTAAGTTATAGAAATGGGTTGTACATTTTGAAATAAAGTAAAAAATGAATAGTTAAAGCCAGATTAAAGGAAGCCATCATGATCTAAAACAGGTATGATAAACAAATTTATTATTGGAATTCCTAAATTCTTCATTGAATAGGATAAATGTCTGCATTAATTTTTCATTCTGCAATATTTGAGAATAACATGAAAATAAAATCTGCTTTGATGAATATAGATTGAATAAAGACTTCCTTTGACCTAGAAGTCTCTGAGATTTTGCTATCAACCCATCTACTTATGGAGGCATTGCACCTGTGGGGTTATTAAACATATTGAATAGTTAACTGTGTTTCAAAGAAGCCAAAGTGACTCTAGTGCAAGGGTCTCACAGTATGGACCATGCTATTGAATGAGAGATTTTTGCACATGAGCAAATTAAAAACTCTACTTTGGTTGTGTTTTAGGAGCAAATAAATGTTACTTTGCTAAATTAAAATATGAAAAAGGACATTTTACTTCTCAACTGGGGCAAGACAGGGAAATCATGATTGTCTGGAAATGAAGGATGCAGAATAATGAGCCAAGTTTATAAAAGCTGCTTTGAAAGAAGTATGAGAGTATGTAAATTGAGTGATCTGCATTTGAGATGCTAGTTATGATCTTTTTTTACTCCTGAGTGGTCATTCACATATCACAGAATCATAGAATCACATAATGTTAGGAGTTGGAAGGGACCTCAAAAGATCATCTAGTCCAACCCCTCTGCCCGAGCAGGATCATCTAGAGTAGATCACATAGGAACGTGTTCAGATTGGTCTTGAATGTCTCCAGAGAAAGAGACTCCACAACCTCTCTGGGCAGCCTGTTCCAATGTTCCATCACCCTCACAGTGAAAAAGTTCTTCCTTACATTCACCTGGAACCTCCAATTTATAACTGTCAGATCCAATTAAAAAGCAAACAATCTTATATAATTTCTTACATTCCAAAGTTAGCACAGAATCATAGAATTTGTCAAATGACAAAGTCTATACTCTAATTTCTGTCTCTCAGAACTTCCACAGATTCATCACCTGAGCAGTATGAGTTCAAAAGAAAAAATATTGAATTACACTTAAAATTAATTAAATTATATAAGCTTGAGGTGGTTTTCTTTAGAGTATTTTTGATGTTTAGAATCCTTATTCATTCTAGATATTCTGTTTCTACATTTCTACTGATAGATTTAGTAGAAACTACAAACAAATACTACCCTTCCTACCTTCCTCCCAAACGCCTGTTATCTGGTTGCGATTATGTTACTTTTCTGGGCAAAATAAACTAAAAAATATCATTTCTTACACTCCCTAAAGGATAATCATGTCTCTTTTAAGTTTTGGGTTGTTATTTTCCAGGACAGAAACAATACAAAAATAGATTAAAAAAAAATTAAAAACCCCTAATTATATGCAGACAAAAGGTTTAATCTAAAGTTGTTCAGATTTCATTTATATACCTTCATTATATCTACTTTAAAATGAAAGAAGCAGTGGGATACTGTTTTTCCTTCAGTGTATGCTGCATACAAAATCAGTAAAAGAGTAAGTTCCCTGACAGTAAAAGGAGAATTTACAGTTAACTTAGTATTCACACCCAAAAGGCATCTGAAGAACAGTTTCCTCTACACAGCAAGTGTTTAACCAAGCTTTTCATAATGAAGTTTTTTAATTTTTCTCTGTCAGTCTCACCAAGGCATTAATCATGTTTGTTGTTATTTTCTAAATTTACTCTAACACTGTCAATGTTTTTTTCTGGTGTTATGAACATCAGAAAATAAGTTATTACTGGCAATATTCATTGAATCTTCACTAGAGCACAATAGAGGCATATGTGACACTGTAATAAATCTTTCAAATCTGATTTTTTTCTTTTTAACACAGTTAATTTCTCCACTAAAAGCCTTTGGTAAACAGAGAAACCTTGATAATTATCTACTGAAAATTTAATGTTTTAGACAGATATAACTACTAATAGTATAATGCACTGATGATGAACCTATGACATTTGAGTCAGAATTATACTACATTCAGGACCTTGTGTATACGAATTTTTCTTCCTCTTACCAGCTAGAATTTTCAGCATTACTAAAGAAGCCTTCACTCTTAGGGAACTAACTTTAAAAAAAATAAAATAAAGAAGCAGCTGAAGTGTGATGCAACATAGAATTGAAAAGTTTGTTAACTTACTCTAAAATGTTCCTTTCTTCTCAGTGTAACAAAATAAATTCACTGGTCACTCTTTTGGTAAAACAAAAGATTTGGTAGTATAGGCAAATATTCTAACAAGCCAAAACTGTGAGCAGAAGTGCTCTAAAATTCAGGGCATTCTTTTAAAATAGAACCCACTTGGGTCAGTATGGAGAAAGTTTCTCCTAGATTGAGCCATGGATGTCATTAAGATGCTTTCTCTTTATTTCATGAAACTACCAATACAGTTGATGATCTCCATGTAGAGGCAAGTGATGTGGAGCTGACAAGACCGATATCCTCATGAATCCACAAATACTGCCCTATTCAATTTTTCCTGGATTCATTGCACTTACTATTGTATTAGACAGAATTCTTGAATATAAAGGTTTCCTTAAAACTGACATCCTTAGCAATACTTACATTTGTTTAACCCAAATAAGAACAAGTACAAGACAGGGTTTCTCTGTGACCAACCAGTAATAGTTACATTGCTCTTGAAATTTTAGACTGGTAAGTTTTATTGTTTTAGCAGACAGGACCTATGGACCTCAAGTCACAGCTCCAAGCAAAAACTGAAAGCACATTTCATTTCCACAGTTTACCTTGCTATCATTGTTTTCCTTAGACTAACATAGGTACTATAAAATTGTAGGTTCTGCTCATTTTAAAACTGGGAGAAAAAATATATTGCTATATCTATTTTGATAAAAGTGAAGAGCTTCTGAGCTGCTACACTGATGGCAGTACTTTCAGTATTTAGCTAAAAAGAATGGAGAATATTATCTATTAACCCCCAATTGCCATATCACCAATCCCCACTTGAAAATAAAAATCACACACAAATTTTTTTTTTCCGTGTTTGGAATCCAATTTTTCATATGGCAAATTGTCAAATTTGCTTAGATATAAAAGTTGCAGTGAGAATTTCCGAGGTTCATAAACTACATAAAATGAAAAACAAGTATTTACATCCCTAGTTATAAACCCAAAACTTTTAAGGCGTTCACTGTTCAACAGGAAGAAAAATAACAGAATCACAGAATGACAAGGTTGGAAAAGATCTCTGAAGATCACCCAATCCAAGACCCCTGCTGAAGCAGGATCACCAAGAGTGGGTTGTACAGGATAATGTCCCAGCAGCTTCTGTGTGCACCCTAGGTAGAACATTCTTTACCTGTGATTGGGATAGTTAAATGCTACTCCAATAAGAGCCACATCATGTCTCAGAGAAAACCTATAACTGACAGCTTAGAAGGGTTCTGACCTAAGCAACTGATCCAAATTTGTGCAGATACAGTGAAAACGTTTGTGTGATCTCTTTGGTAAGCAATAAAAACTGCTATGAAAGTAGTGAAATAGCCAACCAACTAAACAACTGGTCAACAGTTATTGCTGTTTTCAATGCAAAAAAGAAGCGTTTTATGTATTTCTACAATATTCAGCTTCATGTGTACTGCTATGACATAACTTCCTATACTCAATTCATTCATAAAAAGAGTGATCATTTTGAGACTGTATATACTACACTAATTTTAATTTTGAAAAAGATCAAAAACAAATCTAGTTTGACCATCCTTTTGTGTTTTGGTTTCCCTTGATTCTTGTCTTTATTTTTTAACCTGCCTTCATTTATGATAATTTATTTGAAATATCTCTATTAAGCAATAGATTGAGAAAATGCAGTCCATATAAATTTGTAATTTATAGTCCATATAAATATTTAGATGGTACCTCTATCAAGGCCATGTTTATAGATAGTGAAGTTTATACAGATAACTTACCATTTTCTATAATATAATAATTATACATATTTTAGATCAATGTAGAAGTTAAATTTTAGAGCTGTTTTTAATTTCCTGCACAGCCTTCTGTACATCTGGTTATATTCTATCTTGCATAGTATGCATATCTATGCTGTGTTTAAAGAATATATAAATTATTGATCAACATTTTATTAATTATGCAGAAAAATGTTATTTCTGCTTATACAGACTATTTATATACAAAGGCTGCTGCTAATATTTTACACATGTGATTAATGGGTTCATATTCAAATATAATGAAAAACTGCATAATTTAAGAAAATAAAAGGAAAACCACACATAATTTAAAATATGAAACCCTAAGATATTTTATTTTCTTACATATAACACTTGAAAAAAACTTCCTTTTTAGCACAGTTTCATCCAATCTCTAATTAAAGAGAGATTTTATTAGAAAGATTTTCCTTTGTTTGGCTATTCTTAAGCTATAATAATGCTACAGAATAAAGCACCGTCCAAAAATAAAACATGGATATTATGACTCTTTATTGCTACAGGTCACTACATCTGAAATCAATCCTTAAGCTTGTGGCATTGTTCCCCAGCAACATGACATATAGATCCTAGATTAAAAATAGTTTTATTGTCACAGATTTCTCTAAAGCCTCTGTAAAGAACTGTGACTGTTGATTATTTGTCTCAACATCGCTGCCATATCATCCTCGTCAAAAAGGAACAAAAGGGACCTTATCAGACCTTGACCAAGCTCTCCCTACATTCCTATGCAAAGCACTACTATCAGCCTTAACAAAGGAGTCTGAAAAGCCTCCAAGGCAAAGACTATCACCAGTAACAACAATATCCCACACCTGGAGTTGGAGTGGGGACTAAAGGGGATCTGGAAATTCCTCAAGGACAATATTGGGCAATAAAATTCTCGGGCAGCGCTATAAAAAGACAGAACGATGAAGAGGAGGAAGGAGATGCTTCGACACCACCTGAAGTCATCAAAGAACGCCGCCACATCGGAAGACATCGCGGAAGAACGCTTCCCCATCGCATCGGAAGACATCGGGCTGACGGGACGCCACAGCTCTGTGGTGGTAACTATCATCTCTCTTTCTCTCTTTCCCTCTCTTTCCCTCTCTTTCCTCTCTCTTTCTCTCTCTTTCTCTCTCTCTCTCTCTCTCTCTCTCTCTCTCTCTCTCTCTCTCTGCCCCCCTCTTTTGCACACTTGTCATAAGCTAAATAAAGTAAAATGTACACTTGACTCCGTTTTGAGTCTTAATTCTGTTCCCGAGAATTATAAGAACCTAGTCACGACAATATACCTAACTGGACCTCACTCAGGGGTTAAGCCCAGCCGCCCCCAACCACCCAGAGTATTCTGAGGCCCAGTTGGAACAAAAGGGGGTTTAACCTCTGCCAAACTGGTCTACCTGGTTGTGGATCCTGACACCCTCAGCCTCCATTCATTTCAAGGCTGAATATGGTTGAAGTCTCCATTTTTCAAGGCTGAATATGCCTTTAAATTAGCCTCAGCATTGTCACACAAGTAAATTTGGTGGCATTTTTACTTCCAGGAGAGGATTTTGGGTGTCTGCATCTTTCTTTTCCATCCCAGAAGTGAATCTGAAGTAACTTGACTCCACAGAGAGACTTCATCTTTTAGCAGAGCAATGAAATTAGAGAATCTAGAAGTGCATCTAAACAATTTACAGCTATGTGATTCAGCCATTATTTGGGTTAGTAAACTAGTCCAGAACTAATTTACAGTATTCAGAGTTTTTATACTCATTTGATCAATATAATAAGGTTCAGTTTATATCAGCAAGAATAAAAGGATCACCAGGCAGAAAACCTGGGGAAATTCTGTTTGAATTCTGCACTACAAAAAATCAAAACTCTTCTAAACCTCTGTGGTTACTACTCATTAAAAGTTAATGTCCCAGTGTTGCCTTCACTTTCAGATCTACACACATATACTCTCACCCCAGCTACTATTCTCTGTAGGTCTTCCAGAACTTAAGGTTCTCACAACTTAAGTCTGACAGACTGATCATAACTCTTCCCTGCTCTCACCACACACCTCTCCTCTCACTCTCTGTGGCCAGACCATGATCTCCACAGGAGTTGCTCTCCACTACTGAAGGGAAAAATGTGCAATAGAGTGACAGACATTGCTCCTCTTCCTCTTTCTTTTTATTTTGGAAGCAAAAAAACCTCTCACCAACAGCAAGTGACTTCTCATAGAGGCAGCAGGGCTTTTTGGTCTGAAAGATGTTGATCTAAGTACTTTCCTGACCAGAAATGTACTTTGAAAGTGCTTTAGGTTTTCCTGAATTAATATCACAACTTTATAAATGCTTTATAAAACCAAAAAGTTAAGATTTTTACAAAATGTTTTAATTTTGACCCAAAGTAAATTGTAGGAACTAGTCAGTTATTACTGACTGGTATGACTAATATTACATTATTTTTCCACATACTAACTCAGCAGAACATGTTAACTCAGTGTGTTACATACCCACTCAGTGTGGGGATTTTCCTTTTAATATTTACTATTTTCAATCTTGACTTTCCTCATTCATTAACAGAATTCAGGACCAGATAGACTGAAATCAACATAGACTAATCCAGTGCAATGTCATTTAAACCAGTTTAAGAAGCCAAGAAGAATTAATTTTGAATGGATGGGCGTTTCCTACTCCTCAAGATTGAGATGTTAGTGACTAAATGCTAATAGCTTATTACATATTGGTTTTCAACTTAAATATAGCTTATAAATAGCGTTTTCTGTAAGACTCTTGTTTAAATTTTTTTTATGTTTGATTTTGATTTTTGGACCAGACTGAAACCTCTGATTCTTCATTTGCAGTCTAAAACTGTAATATGCCAGTGCATCTCTTGTCATAGGTGGTAGGAAGTGGTCAATTAATTGTATTACAAAGTAATAATCAAAGTATGCATACTGACAGTATGAAAAAACAGCTGACATATTTGGAAGGGAAGTACTACTGGTCTATCCTATTAATTTAATAAAAATGCCCTTGGATAGATTTCACAGTTTATATCAGAAAAACATGACTTTTACAATCCCTTCTCATCCACTTTTCATATTCCTAATCACATTAGTATAAAGACAATTTAAAATTATTAACATAGTGAATAAAGCCAACAGAATGATATAAATATATGTTATAAATATATTTAAGGGTTTATAAACCCTTAAAAACATAGAGAATAAATAGGATCCAAATTATTCTGTATTATCATGCTTTGGGAAGATAAAACCTGAGATCTTCTCTTGCTTTCTGAGAACACATTAAAACACAGTTTCCAACCTTTCTAACCTGCCTCCATTGCATGACTGCTTTATCTTTTCCATTCCATGATAATGCAGGGGTAGCCTGTTCCTACACTGTCAAAAAGCCCAAGGTTTTACATTGAAATTTCTAGAATAGATTGTCATTGACTAGAACTGAAAATGATTATTTTCTCTTAGAAAAGTTTGACAGTAGAAAAATAATTACACAAACAAATAGATGTGTTTTCCATAATGTGAAATTTTGTTTGGATTTTTTTTTTGAACACAGTATGTCACTTTTCAGACCAGGTCCTTCCAACCCCATTGCAAGATATCTATTTGTGCCATAAACAAAAATGTTACCAATGTGACAAAAATGTTAAAAAAATTTGGAATCTAGTAGACTTAAATATTTAACTATCAATATCCTCTTATCACTACATTGCTGATGAAATTATACTGGAAACCTTATATGTAAATTAACAAATGTTAAAGCACATTTTTTCACTACGTTAAAGTCCACCCAGACAATGTGAATGATAGCTTAATCATAGTGAATTGCAGTGTAAAAAAGCAAGAGAGGGAGAATGAGAGTGAGCAGGATACAGAAAGATAGAAAAATAAATACTCAAGGGTATCACATTTTATTCGGGGTCATACAAAGAATTAGTGGATTCCCATTTTTAACTTGTTTAACAAAAAAAAAAACCCACTAAGAATACTGAAAACTTTTCCTCCATGTCCATACTTATGCACATTTTCAACATGCACCCCCTGGATGTTTCAGGATGATGATGATCCCAGTTGTTGATGACATTCCCAACATTCTCTCTTTCACAAATGGTGAATGACTCTATTGCATTTGAGTAAGACATTTGGGAGATTCTCCCAAAGTGTCCCTTCAAACAAAGGGCACCCATTCTTTTGGTATTTGACTACCTAACATATACCTATCTGGAAAAAAAAATAATCAGGTATTATTTCCAATTTTGCTCTCTGTAAATCCAGCCATCTGAATATTGTTTTTCTAGTGATTATAGGTTCTGTTTAGTGTGGAAAAAAAAAACCGACCCAGTTTTATCATCACTGAGACAATTCCAAATCTTATCTAACTCAGCAAACCAAATGTTTCCATATTTAGCAAAATTGTGCTCTGTTATGTTTGATGTTTATCTTCATGTTTGACCTTCAATACATTTTGAAACATCTTTACATAACAGGTAAAGTCAATCAGACTGCAGGTGTTAAACAGTTGACATGGAACTAGTTAAACCTATATAAGTATTCTATTCCATATCCCTGTACTTTAAAAAAAAAAACCAAAACAAACACACCATCTCTTGTCAGAGTTAATATCACCTCTATTAGGTATGTTCTCAAACATTAGAATTAAAAATACATTTAGAAGTAAAGAAGCGATTGCTGGGATTTAGTGGTCACATGAGCCTTCTGTCTGTACTGGGCTCCCACCCCCTTTGTATTGATTGAGCTAGTGCTTATAAGGACAATACTGTTTTATTGTCAAGGGCTAAAGACATTGAACAATAGGTCACAACACTTACTAAAATTAAAGAAATGGGATGAATTATAAGCTATGGAAAACAGAGAAGTTGAACATGAACAGTATTTGACAGGCGAGTTATAATCATTTTGTACATGACTTCAGTGCAATTGTGCAAATGATAAGAGGAATTAGTTCTGGCATGATTGAAATCACAAGAACATCTGCCACAAAGAAACAAACAAAAAACCCCAACAAGACCTTCAAAGATGTCTTTTTTTAGCAGGCTGTAGTTAAGCTACTGAATAGAACTTAATCGGTACATAGACTCTGTACTACTCACTGCAGAAGTGAACTTAATTCATAATTAAGCCATTCATAAATTTAGATTTAAATATAACTAGTTTAGTCATTCCTGCTAATCTGCAGTAGGAATTTGAATTCAGGTGGCAAATGGTACATTGTGCCAGCTTTGGCATTCTGTAGCTGTGCTCTCTTTCAGCATGACACATTTGCCTGTTGCATGTATTAACACTAGAGCTTCTTAAAACATAGTTTGCTTTTTTATATAACATTTCATGATCCTATATTGGACAAATACCTTCAGATGAGCCACCAACAGAATAACTTCTTATGAACATTATGCTAGATGCACAGCTTTGCAAAATACCACTTTGCATATGCAGTATAGAAAGGAAAAGTGTACAAATTATTTCCTTTTTACTTGAAAAACTATAGCAGTTTTATTCATTAACATTCTTTAACCAAATATCTGAAATGGTAGTGATTGCTTTTCCTATCATGGGACACCGATTAGTTAAAAAAACCCTCTTTTAGAAATAAAAATAACGTTAACAAGAAGTCTATAGACCTTCTATGTATGAGGTCAGAAACTACTACATATTACAAACCTCGGGACAGATGCAAAATGAATGCCCAGAGTTAACACATGTGAACTGGAAGCAAAACTCTAACAATGTAATAATGCCATTAGGCAAAACAAGAACTGAGATATAATACTGCAGAGTTATTTTCTCATCCTTTTTGAAAGGAAAGGAATTAAAGCAACATTAACTTTAACTTAATGTGAGATTTTGAACAACTTCAGGCAGACAAAAGCCCAAACAGAATTAGGAAGAAAAATTAGGAAAATATTAAAAAATACAGCAAACAAAAATTAACATGACAGAACATTCAAGAAATATTTTAATAGCTATATTTTTAATAAATAGAAAATTCTGTATATTTAACTAATCTAAATGTCTACAATTCATATAATTTTTTTACTACATAGTGTATTGTTCATCAGTCTGGAGAAAAGAGAAATTTGAAAAACTTTGAGAAGCTGCTAGCAAAAAGGGCCAGTGAGTTGAAAGGAAACTGTAATAGAAGACAGAGATTATTAGTACTATTTCCCAATAAACTATGCTAGCATACATGGTATTTTCATTAGTGTCCTTAAACCTAAAAATAAATATGTGCAGGCTACGTTTGTTTGTGCTGTGCGTCTACTCGTTTTCTCCACCCCCCATCCCATTCACACCGAGCAGAAAAATGTCCCAATCATCAATATATAGCAGGACCAAAGTACAATAAACCAGGAATGACCTTGAATCCTGGAGTAGCAGGAATGGAATGAAGTGTGTAGATGTATTTATGTACTGTAACTAATAAGAAGAATTGCTGATCTATGATGAGTAGTCATCATGTAGAAATGACAGGTGAAGAAGGTTTAATATATTGCTTCAGCCCAAAATGACTATAAAAAAATGATGTATTACACCAAGGTATAGGCAAATTTAAATGCATCAGAAGAGAATTGTCTTGTGTTTTGTTTAAATTCTGTGACTTTGAATTAGATGGTTTGCTTATATATATGGACTTCTAAATCTATGTTACAGAATGAAAACACGGGTAGATAAGACATCAGATTACGTTGGGTTTATTTACAAAGTCCTTAACTAAAAGGAAAAATCAGTTTGTGTTACAAATCTAGCTAGCACAATGCTAGCTAGATTTGTAACACAAACTGATTTTTCAGTTAGCACAATGCTCTGTGCCCACTGTAAATTAAAATTCTGGATCTTTTAATTACAAATTTTTCATATTATGTCTCCCATTCATCTGGGGAATTTGATACGGTTATATACTCCTATCAGTGCACCTTCTAAAGTAGAATCTGGACCATAAGTGTGGGGATAGTTAAATGGAAAAAATGGAATGGGAGCAAACAAAGCTGCTTCATTTCTATAAAGAAAACTAATCAACAAATATCAAGATAATTTACTTCATTTTGTTGTAAACCTCTCTTAAAAATAAGTGCATGTAGCCTTTCTCTCAAAATCTCAAAAGGGATTTTTTTTTTTTT
>VXBZ01009253.1:135625-162973 GCA_013399135.1 Heliornis fulica
TTTTTTGTCCTTGAAGATCTAGATGGAAATGGAACTGGACAATTTCAGTTTCAGTCTCTAGACAATATTGAAAACTGACTAGAGAGAATTCATCTGGTGAGACAACTGCATTATATTCATTTTGTGCCTCTAGGACTTCAGCCATGCTTTCTTCTCCCTGAAGCCATGAATGGGTTGACCTTTGTTGGCTGCCAGATGCTCACTCAGATGCTATTTCATTCTTCCCAAAAGAGGGATAAAATGGGATGAAGAAGCTCACGGTTCAGAAAAACACAAGGTCATCACTTACCACAAGGTGCAAACCAGACTCTACTTGGGAAAGATTTATCTATTATCAAAAAAACCCCAAAAGATAAAATTATTTCATCCTACCCCTGATTCTTCACTGGCTAAACAATCCAAGTCTTCTACACACCCCTCATCTAAACAGAGGAAGGGAATAAAGAATAAGTGAGAGCAGCCTGCTTCCAAGCAGCCTTCTCCCAAGCAGCCCACTCGTCATCATCATCATCATCAGGCTGCAGGTTCTACGGTCTCATTATTTCTTCATCCAGACATGAAGTACACTTACAGCTGCTGTACTCATACTGTCCTAAATAAATGACAGGTATCTGTAGGATTTCTTTTCCAATTAAAAGTCACCTAGCTAGTGTAACAGACATGCAAATTTCCCACAGTTAAACACTGCAAGTTGAAACTATTATGAAGAAGCAATCAGTGAATTTACAATTTTTATTTAATTTCTCCCTCACAAGCAGGAAGAAAATCTAAGTTCATAATTCATTTTTAAAATTTCTTTTCCATGACTACTTCTGATTTGCAACTTTTAGTAACAATTCTCAAATCCATCTAAGCTTCCTCACTCAGTGTTCAGACACTTTGTGCTCATCAGTGTAATTTTTCAAACAACTACAAGATTGGCTCTATCCTGAAATATCATTCATTATAATCAGATCATGATGTTTCTCAGTTCTGATGGGTTGAATTTATTTGGCTGCCAGATGCCCACCCAAACACTTTTTCATCTCATTTCTCAGTAAGACAGGAAAGAAAATACAATGGAAAAGCTTATATGTTGACATAAGGACAGGAGATGACTTACCAATTAACGTCACAGGCAAAAAAAAATCCAGTTGGGAAAATTAATTTAATTTCTTGTGACTTAATAAGAGTATGATAATGAAAAAAATAAAACAAAACTCTCCTTCTTCCCAGGCTCAACTGCACTAGTTGCCTTTTTTTTTTTTGGCTGAGATAGTTAATTTTCACATGACGCTGGCAGGGAACATAGCCAAGGCAGCTGACACAAATTATCCAAAGGAGTAATCCATAAAATATAATGTTATGCTCAGCATATAGAAGGGTCTTACTGGGAAGGAGATGCAGCTTAGAGAGGGGCTGGGTGTCTGGCTGGGTGAGAAAATTGCATTGTGTATCTCTCACTTCATAGATTCTTAGTACTGTTGGTTTTATTTTCCTCTTCCTTTGCTTTCCTAGTAAACCTTCCTTATCCTAACTCAGGAGTTTTGCCTTTTTATTCCAATTCTCCTCCCATTTCCTTTGGGGTAGAAGGGGTAAGAAAGTGGCCTCATGGTGCTGAGCTGATTGGGGGTAAATTATGGCATTCTTCTACCTCCTAGCCCCACCCCCTGAGCATCATAGGGAGATGAAGAATGAGGGTTCATTATACTTTGTCTCTACAACTCCTTCCTCCTCACACTTTTCTCCTGCCCCAACATGGGAGCCTTCCTACAGGAGATGGTCAGAACCTTATCCATTACGTGTTCTTCCCACAGGATGCATTTCTTCACAAACTGCTCCAGCATGAGGCCTTTTCACAGGGTGTAGTCCTTAAGGAACAAACTGTTCCAGCATAGATCTCCCATGGGCAGTAACCCTGCTCCTGCCTATGTTCTTATCTACCAGCTTCTGGCTCCATAGGCAGCAGCCTCCTTTGTTACACATCTACCTGCTTCAGCGTGGGGTCCTTCACAAGCTGCAGTGTGGATATCTGCTCCAGTGTGGTCATTCATGTGCTCCAGGGGAAAATATCTCCTCTACAACGTGTGTCCAAGGGCTATAGGAGATTCTGCTGTAGTGCCTGGAGCACCTCCTCCCTTCTCCCCTCGGGGCTCGCAGGGCTGTTTCCGACCCTCTTTCCCTCAGCCCTGACTGCTGGACAGTGCTTTGTTCCTAGCCAACTTTTCACTGAGGTGCCACCATGGTGGCTATAGGTCTCAGCAGTGTGCAGTGGTGGGTGGGTTGGAGCTGTCTGGATCTGGCCTTGGCTAAACCTCATAGAGGCTGCCCCACAGCTCGGCTGTTGCCGACACCTTGAAAAGTTAAACCTAATAGATAACAGAGCCTCAAAGCCATGGACCTTGTGGAAGAGAGATGATGGGACAGGTCCCCCCTTATGTGGTAGAGGACATTCCAAGCTCCAGGCACCACTGTATGCAACAAGAAGAAAGCATGATCTGGACCAATGTACTTTGAGTTATAACAATGCTGTGATGTGCCATGTGTGCTTTACAGAATGCCACTAAGTGATACTGTAATATATTTAACAGTGAATATGTTAAAGAAGATTGTAAATCTCATTTAACAGTGAATATGTTAAAGAAGATTGTAAATCTCATAAGCATTTTGAGGTAGTTATCACAGAACTTCCCTCCAGAATCTTACTCTTTTTAGCTGGGATCCATTTGTATGGGCCTAGTGTCTAGTAAGAGGTCAAATGTGTGATTGTGTCAAGTGTAATTTTAACAATGGAAAAACAGACTTATAGACTAGATTTATAATAGAGAAATAAAATTGTCAGCAAATTCACTCTAAAAGTCTAGATGGCAGAAGTTCTCTTTCGGAACTAATAATTTCTCAGTATCTCTTGTTTAAGTCAAAGTATTTATATTGTACCCAATATTGGGAAAACATATAAAGGAAATGAAGTGTTTTCTAAAATGTTATATATAGCTGACTTTTATATAATTTTCAACAAATGACCTACATTTCTTGTCTCTCTGAATATCTGATTCCCTAAATACTAAGTGAGATTCTGAGCTTTCTATTACAAAACCAAGAAAAAAATAGCTCACTTAGCACTTAGAATCATAGAATCATAAAATGGTTTCAGTTGAAAACATCTTCAAGATCATTGAGTCCAACCACCTATCTAGCCCCACTTGGTCCAATACTAGACTATGTTGCCAATCCCAACATCTGCTTTTCTTTCAAACACCTCCAGGGATAGTCACACAACTGCATCCCTGAGCACCTATTGCAATATCTGACAACCCTTGCAGTAAAGACTTTCTTCCTAATATCCAGCCTAAACTTCCCCTGACACAACTTCAAGCTGTTTCCACTTGTTCTGGCACCAGCTACCAGGGAGAAGTGACAGACCCCCACCTCATTACAACCACCTTTTAGGTAGCTATGGAGAGCAATGAGAAATGCAGTTCTTCACAAATATTTTCTAATAGGAGCCTGTGTTTTTGCTGGTTTTTTTTATTTTGTTTTTTTTTTTATCTAATAGGTAAAATCCAAGAATTTTAGAACAGAGACCCTTAAAGTAGCTATTGAGAAAATAGAGGTTGAATAAAAGAAATCTTACAGGCTCTGCATCTTTTAATTGCTAGGGCATTTATAGACAGACCTTATGCTCTAAATTCCACTGTTAACAGTTGCCACTACTAGTGATGCCATTGTCAGTCATTTAACGTCTTTAGTCCTCTGGTAGAGCTTCTTCCTTCCCATGGCTCACTGCAAGGGCAATCCTCCCATTTTTCCTCATGACCTGTTACGTCAGCTGCTATTAATAAATGCTATTCCTTGCTATGATGTGTCAGGTGTAGGTACTGATATCATCCCCACATCTCAACCCAAACTACCTCTGAACTTGTGAGGCAGGTCAAGTAAGAAACCTTCTGCTGCAAACATATGGGCAGTTTCCCCGAGATCGCATGCATTGCTGATATGAACCAGTGTTTTCACAAGGAGGATCTAGTTTAGCACAGGAAATGAAGAATCTGCTATTCCAAATGAAACACTGTATGAGATTTAAATGGATAGAATACAATTGCTTGAATTGATATCTAAAGAACACAACGGAGTGTTAACATTGTTATTCCTTTGAGTAGTTTAAAGTACTTTTAAATGACCACAGAAAAGCTTATTGAAAAATTGCTTGTGGCCATAACTGGAAAGGGAGTTAAAAACCAGAATTTTTTTGTCTCATTTTTTTTTTTTTTTTTTTTTTTTTTTTTTTTCCTTTTCAAGGCAGCATGCTGGGTTTTGCTGGGATAGAGTTAATTTTCTTCATATTAGCTGATATGAGGCTATGTTTTTGATTTGTGCTGAAAGCACAAATTGGATGTTTTCATTACTGCTTACACAGTGCTTACACAGTGTCAAGGTTTTTTTCTGCTGCTCACACCACAACACCAGTGAGTAGGCTGGGGTTGCACAGGAAATTGGGATGTGACTGGGACAGATGACTAAAAATCTATAAAGGGATATTTCATACAGCTATCCTAAGCCTTCCAAAGGGATATTCCACACTGTATGGCATCATGGTCAGCAATAAAACGTTGTGGAAAGAAGGAAGAAAGGGACAGTAGGAGTGATGAAAACCATCTTAAATCACCATAAAATGTCCTGGACCCCTGCTCTCCTCTAGGTGGCTGAAGACCTGCTTGCTGATGGAAAGTTGGGAGTGAGTTCCTTCTTTTGCTTTCTTGGTGTGTGCAGCTTTCGCTTCACCTGTTAAACTCCTTGTATCTCAGCATATAAGTTTTCTCACTTTCACTCTTCCAGTTCTCTCCCCCATCCCACTGTGACAGAGTGAGTGAGTGAGTGAGTGAGTGAGTGAGTGAGTGAGTGAGTGAGTGAGTGAGTTGTGTGGAGCATAGTTGCTGTCTGGGTTTAAAAACCATGACAAATGTGGAAAATGAAGAGGAAGCAACAGGGTGAGTGAAAAACATCACAAGAAAACCAAGTTACTTTTTTCCATTACAAAGGAGATGGAAAATCTATAACCTTTATAATTTTTATTTTTAATGGATATATCACATATCAATCATTTTTATATTTTTTTGCTATATAGGTGAAGCACTATAATGCTCACCAGCAATTCTTGCATGAAATAGTTGCTTTGAAAGTTTCTATAATTGGCTAAAATGGAATGATGTCCCCAACATATTTGCTACTACAGATAATTTAATTACTTGTCTAGATGAAAATGTGGATTTTGAATTCATCTTGTCTATCTTCTAGTCATTTGGATCTCATCCAATGAAATTTCTGTGCTAGAACAAAGTGCTTTCAACTGTAATGGATACAAGTGGGAATGCAGATATCATAGTTAATCTTAATGTCCTGCTAGTCAAAGTAAACACAGTGGGCCGCTTAAATCATTTTGTCTAATATATTATAATAAATCACACGATCATATTTTTATACAAAAATAGAATAAAACATTATAAATTTTGTTAGTGAAGGAATTGGTTTATATGTTTACTTTGATTAGTTGAACACAATGAGCAAAGTACTTTGGGTTTGTACTATACAACTTTTAATAACATCATTTTGGTTGAAATAAATTGCCTTTCAGAAGTCTTAAATTTACTTGTTTTCTGTTGTAACCAAGTTCTAATCTCCCACAATAATGTAACAATTTTGTCTTAAAAGATCTAATTTCCATAAAGCTATTTTCATTACCATTAATTAAGTTACCAACTTATAATACCTTACCAATTGTGTCCCTTATCAAGGATCCTAGTCCAGGATTTGTGTCATGCTAACTAGCCTAATTATTGTCTAAGTCATCTTACATTTATTTTGAAATATGAAGATTAACAACTTCTGCACTGTTGGAATCTTTCCAATGGCTTTTAAATACATCTGTAGATGCAATCTATGTCAGAAAGTGCTTCTAGACTAGATTTAAAAACTGATTCAGGCCAAGATGTGGGAACTTCTTAAATCTGATATTTAAGCTATGGTTTAATATGTTTATGACTAGGTAAAAATTACTTTGTTTAAAGTAATAAATAAAACAATATTACACAATAAAACAGTAAAAGCTATCATTAAACAGACCTTTGTGCAAGGCTATTGGAGGGAAGAAGTGTTAAGTTGCATTATATTTTCCGTTAGAGTAACAGCGTGCTGTAAAGACGTAGCTCAGAAGAGCAGTAACAATGTTGAAACTGATCATGAAATAAATTGTCTGAAAGAAAGGCTTACTTTCCAACTGAACATAAACACAGTATCAGTTGTGTTTCTGCAATTGTGGGTCTGTATGAAAGATAAAACCTTTGGAAAATGTAAGGAAAGTCACTGGAAATCAAATGAAATTTCTAAGCAGACTACTGCCTGCTAGCAGTTGTTTCTACCACATTTAGAGAAATGTGTGTAATTACACAGAATTGTACCAAGCAAGTACAAAATCTCAATCTTAGGGAGTCTTTAGAAAAAAAAATAGAAAAGGAAATCTAATAGCCAACCTTATTTTTCATTAAAAGGAACATACTTTTTTATTTGATTGCTTTCAATTTTCTGTACTGCTACTGAAATTTTATCTGCCTTAACTAAAACTGTCCATAAATCACAGCCGTATTTTTAAAATATTTTGAAATAATTCTTATTATGCTAATATATCTCTATTCCAGACTCCTAAGCTACTCATCAGTCTCAAAGAAAAATTGATATTAGAAATTTCAGCTGAGATTTTATGTATTAAAAACTTTTTTATTAATTTTTTTTCTGCAAACCAGAAATAATGCTGAAATATATGCTATTAAATTACTTTCTCCTGAGACTATTGTAATTGGGAAGGATGAATTTAAAAAATAGAATTTTGTGCCGCGTACTGTATATGTAATCTCTTGGTTTTGACAGTTGACCATATTTCCTGCATTTCCAAGTTCAGAACATAAGCTTCTTATAGCAGTAGGGGAAGTTTGTTATATTCATGTGAAAAAAAGTATAAAAATATGAAGGTCTATTTGTTAGGTAGTTGTAACTGCTCCTATAGTCAGTCTATACCATTAGTCGTGTAAGAAAGAGAAGTCTTGCAAGAATTTAACATTACTTAAGTATGTATTGACTTGCTTAGTTATTGTTTACTTAGTTCTACTTTATATGACAGTTTTTTTAATATCTCCTAGATTTAGGAACTCTTTTAGATGACACTGAGTAGTTACACTGTATCAGCTATGACATTTTATGGCTTGTGAAACTCCCCATAATAAATTTAATGTTTTATTATTTCTAATCTTGAGATATTATCAGAACACTTTGAACAAAACAAATAACAAAGAAATATCCTTGTAAATACAAGAAAAAAAAACCCAACCATCAAAACCAACCAAAAAACCAAACACACCCTCATAAGATGTATTTATAAAAGATAAGGAAGTCCAATAGATAATCTATATACCTTGCTCTCAGTGGTTCTACTACTCAGCTGTTGTAAACCAATGATGTTCCACAGAAAATACTTCCACATCTGACCTAGAAGTAGAGAAAACATTCCAATTCACTTGGAATTCTATTCTCTTGATCAGAGCCTGTTAAGATTTATAAGCAAAAGAAGGGGATATATTACAGATAAACCCAAGAGTTGGTCATCTGTATTAAAGGACTCTGAATTCAAATAAATGGACATGATTTCCATCGCTGAATAATTTCTATCTTATGAACACTATGTTAAAAAAATAAAATTTATATCACTTTGGAGTTCCAGTGGGAAAACTATCATAGGTACTGCTAGTGCAGATAGTATATTGATAGATTGTAGAGTTTTGTCACATTTGCAATACTTCCGTGAACATTCATCTTTGTGACAGTGACTTTGACAGTAAGAGATCCACTATACAGAAATGTTGCACTGTCATTAAAAAAGTCAAGCTGTTTTCTCTATCTGGTGGTCTGGAGATGCAGTGCGTGTCTGCCTTGTAAATTCAGTAACTTTGAGACTGCTTTACTTGCAGACACTCTATTAACATCTAGTGGTTAGGAAAGTAATTTTTTTTCTTAGTGCAAATGTGCAGTACCTGTGTTTGGATTTTGGAACCCCCATCTGAGTTTAAATGAAATGCTAAGAGCAAAGAGATTCACACTGAGACCAGTACTTTCACAACTGAACAAAACTATTCTTCTCAGTTAAAGATTTAGGAGAACACTCTGGACTACGATAACAAACGGAAGAGGCCTGAAGATATTTTCCATGTTTTTTCCTTTCTTGACAAAAATATCAGAGAATGTTGCCTGCAAGTTTCAATCACACACTTACTCTTTTTTTTTTTCCTTTTGCAGACCAACCCAGCAAAAATCTGTGATTTACTCATTTTCACCTGCCAAACCTAGAAAAAAGATGCTGGCAAACTAAAACTGCATGAACCCAGAGTCTCATTTTCTGTTTAACCTAATTAGTGGAAAGATAAATCTTTAAATGCTTAAAACCAAAGTTCCTATCATAGCATATGCTTTTTCAAAAGACATCTAAAGGATTTTTGTTTTAAAAATACATTTTGCTAGGAGCAGTTTGTGAATGTTTTCGTTATTTATAAGATTGTTGTAATCAGGATTTATAAAGGAAATGTTCTGTCTAGTTAACTACTGGCTTCCATTTGACACTGTGTAATAAAACAAACATTGTACACATTATTCCATTATTATGGTTCATTCTGGCTTATCTATTTAAGCGGGCATGAAAACTTTATATTTTTCACTTGACTTAATATTCAAAAGCATTAGTCAGTTGTGCATTTCCTGATTTCTTTATGAAATTCATATGCACTCAAGGATATAAGACTAGTCTGATTCATTCTTATTTACATTTATTATATAAGTGATAAGCATCAGTGTCAGCAAAGAAAATCCTTTCCTTTGCACTGTCTGCTACAGTGTTATGTTTACCAAAAATCTACACAACTCTTTTTAAAAGCAAAAAAAAAAAATAAAAAAATGGTGAGACAACAAGGAAAAGAAGGAAAAAAAAACCAAAACCAAAAACATTAAAAGAATCCATAAAGTTTCACTCAGCTGTCATCAGCAACATAGAGGACATTTACTCTGAGACAGACATGACATGAAATTCAAGCTCAGAAAAAATTGAATAGAGCAAGCTCTCCAGCTATGGAAGAAAAAAGAAAAATCTTTCTGAGAAAGAAGAAATAAAGTATAGCAGATGTCTATGAATCAAGGGGTTATTAGCCAAAGAAAGGAATTAAAATGATTAGTCTGTTGTCACTAGCAGGATGCAATTTGATACAATGTACTACAGTCCATAGAAAGAGGGTAGATGATTGAACAAAACACAAAAGGGAAAAAAGAAAATAAGCCATAATTAGCAGTTCATTGTTGTGCTCAATTGTAACATCTTTCAAATTAAGTCAGTATTTGAAATATGCAAATTACTAAATTCAAAGATGTTTACTTGGCCTAAAGTGGGGTCCAGAACTGAAGAAAGTGTATCATAATTTATCTACTATCCTATTATGTTGCTGTAATCTAAGTGCAAGAAATTTATTTTAAAAATTATAAAAAACATTCTGTTAGAGGTTTATTAGTTATGCACAGTGAATTGATTTTTATCATTCTTTCTTTCATAATTATTGTAGAGTTCAGGCAAAGTACATAGCAACTTACTCCTTTTTCTCATCCTTTAAATTGAACTTTTTTTTGGAGAAAATTTCACTAAAGTATTAAATGCATTTGCCAAAGGATCTTTAAAATAGTTAAGTAAAATCAGGAATAAGCTTTTTCTTCATGATTATATGTTTGATATATTTTAGAGTTTTATTGTGATTCCTATTACTAGGAATTACAGAAATATTTTTAAACATAACTCAGAAGTTAAGGAACTTGTCAAAACATGAAGATTTATGTGTGGTTTTACCTACAAGGGACTAAACAAAGCAAGAAAAAAATCCTGTAGAGGTGCAAACTTATTTAAATAAGGAACTTTTCCAGGTCTTAATTTCAACATTCAATTCAAAAAATATCTCTTATGCTATGTTATCTCTATGTTTCATGACAATTTTAGAAGTCTGGAAGTTGATCCAGGAAGAGAAGCTATCTGTAAAATAAGAGTATCACACTTGGGAGATATCCCTCTGCCGATATAACCAACTTTTCCTTTGGATTTATCTAAACATTTCATCACTGAAAAGCTTCCTGTCTTTGGACTGCCCGTGAACTTAATCTACATGTGATGTCTTCATCAAAGGAGAGAGTTATTTGCAAACTTTGCTTGTAACTTTCAAGGGCTTCTTAATTCAACATCTTTATTTTCTCTCATTTAAAAAATCATCAGCACTTTTTTCAGCTGAATGTTTGAAAGACACAGCCAAGTTTGGAAATTTTAAGGAAAAGAAAGGTTTGGTTTTCTTTTTTTTTTACCATGCATTTGGCAATGAAATATTTTTAAACTATTTAAAAACAGATTCCAGAAAGATTTAACATTTCTATAATAATTTTAATATGATTTAAAACCTAGGAGCTGGGTACTTCTTCTATACCACTGAAACTTATGGTATAATTCCTGTCTACTCCATTAAGTACAGAATCAACCTCTGATTTTTTTTTTCATGAAGGAGTTTGATATTAAAATGCAAAATTTCTTTCAAACTTGCTATAGCCAACTTCCATGGTACAAAGATAAAATTATTGTCTTATTATAGTTCTATCATTCAAATAATTGAGAATCAAACTATTATTATAAATTTTCTATGAATGCTATTTATAATTAATATAATAAATACGAATACATACTTCAACACGAAAAGTTCTTACAGAAGTAAATAAAGCTACTGGTAACAGCTAACAACTATTTAGAAATATTCTGGTCAGTAATGGTTGAGCCCTATCATGAAGTAACTTAAGCAAGGAGGAGATGGAAGAAAGACTGAAATACATAGCACCTTATGTTTCTCTAGGAAAATCACTTTGTCACACAAATTCTTCTCTGTTCTAAAGACAGCAGTGTAATTCCATTAGACCACATCAAGAAACATTTCTATTATGTTCTCCGCATGGAAATGACTTTCATGCTCAATTTAAAAAAAAAAAAGACGTGGGCTGGTTGACTTCCTCTGTAGTAGCATGTATGGGGCTGTGGTTTGGATTTGTGCTTAAAACCGTGTTGGTAAAATGGAGATGTTTTGGTTACTGCTGAGCAGTGCTCACACAGAACCAAGGCCTCTGCTGCTCCTCACATCACCCCACAAGTGAGTAGGCTGGGTGTGCACAGGAAGCTGGGAGGGGGCACAACCAGAGCAGCTGACCAAGGAAATATTACAACTATGTGGCGTTGTGCTCTGCATATAAGACTGGTGAGGAAGGAAGAGGGGAACATTCAGAGTGATGGTGTTTGTCTTCCCCAGTCACCATTATGTGTGCTGGAGCCCTGCTTTCCTGGAGATGGCTGAACACCTCTCTGCCCATGGGGAGTGGGGAATGAGTTTCTTGTTTTGCTTTCCTGGTGTGTGCAGTTTTTGCTTTACCTGTTAAGCATTTATCTCAGCCCAAGAGTTTTCTCACTTTCACTCTTCCAGTTCTCTGCCTGTGAGTGAGCAGCTGTGTGGGGTTTAGTGGCAATCTGGGGCTAAAGCACAACAAAGTGAAAGACATATGTCTTTGTAAAGACATATGACATGTGGCAATGCCTTCTGATAAACTACCTCACAGATTAGTGAGACACTAAAGAGTTGAATGTATCTATATACTTAACTGAATACTGATACTGCTGTCATGTTCAGTCAAACTGCAATGGCACAGAGGCTTTTGCTGTCTGATTCTATAGTTCATACGGAATGGGGCTCAAGTGGCTCTTTCTGACTCTTCACAAACAGAACCTTATGTAAGAGGTTGGGAATAAGACTTATTTCAGTGGATCCTCTTCTATCACACATGCCTTGTAAAACACAGCAAAGACAAGTCATAGTCCTCAGCCTCGTTCTGTTCACTCAATTTCTACATTGAATATAGCCTGGGATAAAGATTTGTGAGTGTTAATAGGCAGAAACATTTGAGTGTTTTGGTGCTTTGGAGTATTAAATTGGGTTACTCTGTCACTACTAATGCTACTTAAGCTATTGACATATGGAGATTTTGCCTTTCCCTTCCTTATACTAACCCTTCCTGACAGCAAGACTTACTAACCAATAAGCACTGACTCCCTTTCACTCTACTGTAATATTAATCTCTCTCTTTTGGCTTCACCAAAAACAGGTAAGGGATTCACCTTCAGGGCTTTTAAAACCATTATATGAGTATAAAATGTGTTTTGAATTAACCTAAGCTGGTAGTGAATTTAAGTAAAACAAAACTAACAAGAAAAAAAATCCCCTCTAATGATTTCTACTAAACAGTTCATCCAATAATTTCTTGGGACAACACATCATGTCCCATTTTCTTAATGGTTGTATAGAGTCCTTTAAACATAGTTTTCCCCCAGACTCTTAACTTAGAAGGGAAAGAATTCATCTTTTTTCTTGTTATGAGAGTAGATAACCTATATATTGTAGTTGCCCAATCCTTCAAAGTGTTCAAGGTCAGGTTGGATGGGGTTTTGGGCAACCTGGCTGATTGAAGGGTGACCTCTAAGGTCCTACGAACCCAAACCATTTCATGATTCTATGGCTTTCCTCAAGTATTTGAGTACTAAAATTAACTTTTACTCTAAGATGTTTTATAAACTTGGAGAAGGAAGAAAAATACTGCACAGGGAGGTGGCAAACTGCAGTGAATCCCTCTGTGGATATGTAAAAGCCTATACATATCTACTTAATGAGAAAATAAGATAGAAGGCATAGAATGGTTTGTAGATAGCCGTAAATATTCATTATACTATAAGTACTTTTTAATCACTTTTTAGTCACAGAATTTTTAATAATAAAAAAGTTATCTGCATTGATGAATAAAGATGAGGGTAGCTGAAAAAATTAATCTGTGTTGTGCAAATTTAATGAGGGACTGAATAAACAGGTTTAGAGACCAAAATCCAGAGGTTTTTTTATCTGCAGTTTCCAGATACATTTTAGTCTACTTAATCATAATTTTTACATATCAGATAGTCTTTGAAATGTTTCCATCAAAATATAATGCTTCTGTTTTGTGGAAACTGGTGCCATGAGGAGGATATTTTTGTAAGTACTCTTCTAATATTTTTACTTCTATTGTAATAATACCTGGCATCTTATGATCGTAACTGGCAAGAACTAAAATTGTCTTTTATACAGAGATTTGGAAGATCTCTGTACTAACTACCAAGGAAGCTGAGAGGAGCTTGATCAGACACAGATGTTTGATGTTAGATGAAATAACTCGAACCAATAGCATCACAGAGATTCCATACAATTCTTGTCACAATCTCTGAGTCACTCAAAGGATACATTCAAATGCAGTGTGTAGTCCTTATAAACATAAACTGTTGCCGTTCAGGAAGCAGGTTAGTAAAGCTTACCAATGATATAAAATCTCCTTACTCCTGAGAGAACTAGAGATGTACAATGACACTTGTGTGGCATAGCCTTTATATAGTAATTAAGTGCCACATTAAAATTATATCCTTAGTAAGATGGATCACTGGGGAAGCTGAACTGATGCCTTTTCTTGTAACCTGCACTTATTACAATTACAGTCCAAAACTCGCTTGGGATTTTAAGCTGTTAGTATTTGAAAACAATTATGTTAATTTAGGTATGCAAATCACTGTAATTACTGTTGCTTCCTATAGGTTTCCACATAATCAATGTGAGTTGTATCTTCCTGCTGAGGTCAAGACTAAAGTTTCTGTTTTAAGGTACTGTTTTGTGCCTGTTAGAGTGATTAAACTGCGTTTCACTTAAAAACTTGCTGATATTTTCTTGTAGCTCACATGCTGTAACTGTCAGAGTAAAGTGCATGTGACTTTGCCCAATGATTGGAGTGAATTTCTAGATAATTAACTTTAGCATTCCCTCAAAGATAAACTGATTATTGGCATACCTTCTTTTCTTCCACTAAAATGTTGTGTATGCCAAGGTTTGCCTTGACTGTAAAAAGTGATAAATAGAAGTATCACTATGTACTGTGACTAATGTTTTAGTGATATACAATATGTGTCTTTTGTGTTCATCTCTGCTGTTTTCATTCAAGACACTAACTTGTGGCAATGCTTGATGTGCTTTAACATTTCCTGTCCTCTGTTTTCCTAGGTTCTCACAGGAAACTTCTCAGTCTAAACTGCTGACTGTTGCTAGCAACATCCACTAGAAAAAAAGACCAAACACAAAATAACAAAAACTGTGTAAGCACTTCATATAACATTATAGTTTTGAGAGACATATAAAATGCATGCATTACTATAAGCTGGTTATATGTGGTGTTACTGTTATAATTGTTTTTGTTGCTCCATGATATGCTGGTAACAGTGCTTGTACGTCAGATTGCCTGAAACTTCATGTTCCTTGATAAGCTTGTGCTCTACACAATCAGCACCAACACTTTTACCAGATTGCACTGGCTCAGACATGTGTCTGGCCTGAGGGCAATTTTACAAAAGTGTCTTTAAAATGGGTTGGCTATTTCTGGAACAAGATTAGAGGGAAATAAAAAGATTCAGAAGTATTTTTTAAAGGTGGGGCAGGGAGGAAGGTGCTTTTGTCTCTCCAGGAATGCTGGCTTGTATTCTTTAAGCAGTGATGAGAATTTGGAAAAGTACTTAGCCCTGGGATCAAGGATATCCTCTTCCTCACATCAGTGAAACTCAATGTCAGTGTTGCAAACTGTAAACTGTAAACATCAAAATGTCCCAAAAAACACAAAGAGAGCCTTATGCATGTCCATCACCTTTTGATTGAGAGGAGAACCTACAGTGGGCATTTGATATGTGCAGAGTAGAGATGGGACAAAAATCAAATAGGGAAGGGTAGGTAATGTGCTGCAAGTTGACCAGGAACTGGATCTAAAAATTGGTCAGAAGAGAAGACAGTGGCCATGAATTAAGGTAATAGAGGTAAAAAATTAAGGAAATTTTATTCCTATATTTTTTATTTTTGAGTAAAGCCCTGAAAGCCATAAGGCTAGAGGGACCACTTAACTTACAAGCACTGTCCCTGTAAGATAAAACTATGAAATGTTACATTTTTTAATCCTGTATTGAGTACAATTTTACACTGATTTGGTTTGGTACCTAAAGCATCTCTCAATCCCAGAACAATTTTTCTTTTTCTATATTCAACTCTTATCCCATATATTTATAGAGCAAAATCATATCCTTCACCAGATTGCAGTTTGCTAGCCTAAACAAGTCAAGCATTTTCAATCATTTCTCATAAAGAGTCCACATTCCCCTAATCATTCTCAGTGCCTCTTCTTTCTCAAATCTATCTGGAAAATAGATGGACTAAACTCAAACCAGCATTATACACAGAGACTTAACAGTTCCTTGAAAAAAAAAAAAAGGTATGGTTTTATATATACAAAGTGTGCCGTCACCTCTACCTTTTTCACAGATGCAATATGTACCTGCCTGCATGCTTGAGGATACGGTTTTATTACAGCAATTTCTGCAATAAGTTTAATAAGACCTATCTGTGAGGGAAAGAAGTATGTGATAATGGGATTGACAAATATGACATTTCATGGGTGACAATCACCTTTACTTGATTTTAATTGCCATTGCTTAGTTGTTGAGTACTTTTTAATTCTAAAGGACATTTATTTAAACATATATTTTATATTATTATACCCAACATAAAGTCATCCCTACTATTTCTATATTAACATTAGAATGAAAATATAATACATGACAGCTTATGTTGTGGATAAAATAAACAAAAATAAGAGGAATGAAAATAAATAAAATCCTCTATTTTGGTACTAATGTATGTAGAAACTAGGATCTGCATACTGTACTTTTAAATCTGCTTTCGTGTCCATGTTCAATACCACATTACTGGTTATGTATTCAGACAAAACATTAGTAGGAATTAAATTATAATCTTTTGAAAAAAAAACAAACCCTTTACATTGGTATTGCCATAGGTTGTTTACAAAATACCCAATATGCATTCAATTCTTCATAGTAAACACTATGTTTATATTTCCTGGCTCACGAGCAAAAATACAAATATTAAATCTGTAATTAAAGATATTAAGTATAGAAGCATCAGGTAAAACTACCTGCAAAGTTTACAGCATGTATGCATTCTATATAAACTGTAGAAATGCTTTGCACAAATGTTGTTATGTCTATATTCATAAAAACAATTACTGTGCCATCCTGAGTATTTATGACACATTTACTAACAAATTTCATCTGCAATTAAAAACCTGTAGGTATTTATAATGAAACTACTGTATTACTAGTGCCATTAAAATTATGACTGAAAATGTCATCTTTCCTCTTCATAGTCATGTATATATGAATTTCAGAGTAACCTAATTCTGATATTCTTAATATAAAATCTAATTTTAACAAGCTGACAATAGAGAGAACCTGCACTCACATGATATGAAGTCTTCAAACAATACAACAGATATACAAATAGCATTATTTAGACTTTGAATAAGACAGTTCATTCTCTGAAGAGGTTTGAGTCCAAAAGATCCTGTAGAACCACTGCAGATTAAAGATGCACATAAGAAAGTCTGCTCTATTCCTAACACTGGTAAAACATTTGTTCTGTGAATTGAGGTTCTCTCATTCTTTTCTTGCAGGCTCCATTAACTTGTTCAAATCACTGTATGTTATCCCTGAAGAACCATAATTTAATATATAGTTATCATTTATTTCCTTCTATAGATACTTCATAGTGCACATTAGGCCTTTTATACTTTTTAATACATTTAACAGAAAAAACAAGCTAAGGAGAAGATTTTTCCTCTGTTTGCAAAGGCAGTAAGACTACAACTGGTCACTAAATGTAATTCTAGTTTTCCTACTGAAAACAGAAACATTCTAAAAAATTAGGATAATAGAAAACAAATGCACATAAATTTTTGTAAAGGTGTTTTAAAGAAAAGGATTAAAATTTATTTAATTTCTTAAATACTCAGTGTATTCATAAAAAATAATTGACTTGATTACAGGTCTAAAAAATTTCATGTAAAATAAACTGAGAATGATAAAGTATTTTTAATCTGCAGGAGAAAGGTATTATAACAACCAGTGCCTATTCAAATTCAAAACTGGATAATTCTTTAACATTTAATGGCCAGTGATGAAGGGCAGCAAAGATATTTGCTCTATAAAATGACAATCACTGCTGGTATATTTTTTACAGACAATTTTTTAACAAAAGAAATGCTGTTAAAAAACCAAAATGTCAAAGTACATATTTTCATTAAAGAAGAATTATTTTTCAAGAAGATATATGAATCTGGGCCCCTCAGTTCCAGAATGACATAGAAGTCCTTGAGAGAGTCCAGCGCAGGGCCATCAAGATGATTAACAGAGTGGAACATCTTCCTTAAGACAGCAGGCTAAGGGAGCTGGGTCTCTTCAGCTGGGAGAAGGGTGACCTCATTAACATTTATAAATATGCAAAGGGTGAGTGTCAGGAGGATGGATCCAGGTTCTTCTCAGTGATGGTCAGTGATAGAACAAGGGGAAATGGTTCCAAACTGGAACATAGAAAGTTCCATCTTAATGTAAGGAGGAACTTTTTCACTGTGAGGGCGACGGATTACTGGAACAGGCTGCCCAGAGAGGTTGTGGAGTCTCCTTCTCTGGAGACGTTCCAGACCAATCTGGACATGTTCCTATGTGATCTAATCTAGATGATCCTGCTCAGGCAGGGGGGTTGGACGAGATGATCTTTCAAGGTCTCCTTTTTAGGAGCTCCTAATATTCTGTGATTCTGTGAATCAAAGCATTGAAATCCTTGTAATAGGATTTACAGAGTAGCACACGTAACTTGTGTGTAAGTTTGGAAAACATTACTTTTTTATATGAAAAAGTTTGTGAAATGAGAAAAGACAGTATGTTTATGGCAGTTATGGAATGTTATAGTAGTGCCATTGAGAATAATGGTATTTTTTCAAATTTCTATGGTAAAAAGGATGTTATGTAAATACACCAGAACAGCTGCAGCAAATTACAGTAATACAGAACGAGGATGATTTTTTTACTTCTGTTCCTTATTTTTGAGTTGCATGTTAAATCTTGAACTTAGACAGGGAATAATGCAGTAAGAAATCGGAAAATACTGTGCTAAGAGTTACATTCTAGTAAGAAATAGCTGGAAAACAGTGTTGTAGGGCATGTACTGTTTTTCAGTAAACATTTCATTAAGTAAACATTTCATTAAAATTCCAAGCTCTTCACCATTGTGTGTATTCTTGGAAGACATGTAACCAAGAGCTTTAAGAGCCTCTTGATATTCATTTGTTGAATAGATTGCAATAGGTTCAAAGGAACTCTTGCTGTCTGGTGGGTCAAAGCATACCCTAATATTGACTTATAAAACTGTAAAAGCAAATAACTTGAGTTTAAAAAAGTTCCAGATGGATTAACCTAATGAATTTGAAGTAGTAAATATGGGATTTGTTTTGTTTTGTTTTGTTTTGTTTTTTGTTTTGTTTTGTTTTGTTTTGTTTTGTTTTGTTTTGTTTTGTTTTGTTTTGGTTTGGTTTGGTTTCGTTTCGTTTCGTTTCGTTTCGTTTGGTTTGGTTTTTTTAGGGAGTAAAGTCCTAGGTGGCTTTAAATTATTGATCCATATTGATCCAAGAGTTGTCCCAGCAGTGCAGAACCTCATACAATACACTACAAGGGCCTGATCTTTAGGTATTCATGCAAGAAAAAAATTCTCAGATTCTTCAGTGAGTTTGGTCTGTTTAAAAAAGAAAGCCATGTGTAAGGAGAACTAAAATAAGATAAGGGCAATTTTCCACTTTGAACCCTCTCTAAGTAAGTGAAATATATACCATTTCACTAAGACTTCCATCAATTATAATCCTATTGACACATCATGGAATTTAAAGCAGAATGCATTCCTCTGTTTTTTCAAAAGTATTTGGTGTATGTATTATAACTACAGTAATGTCTTGCTAGTGTTCAGCAAAGCTAAGGGGAACAGTGAGAGGAAATTATATTTTTAAGATAAACCCTTCCTATATTCCACTCTAGTAAAAGTAACAAAAGGTAGATCCAGTTCACAATTTTAATGCTGAGAATTAAAATGTATCTGGTACAGTATATTATATGTATGACATTTCTAATTAAAGTTAGCCACGGTTGGACTATAATATAAAATGAAATAACCAGAATTAATCCAAGTGTGGTGTTTTTTTCTGATTTGTTTTTGGTTTTTTTGCTTTTGTTTTTGTTTTTGTTTTTGGTTTTGGTTTTTTTTTTTCACAAGAGGGCCGAAAATGTGACTTGGATGGATTGAATTGCAGCTATTAAACTACTATACATTATTTTAAATAATGTTAAGAATCATCAAATTGAAGTTGACACTAGATGCCTATCCTGCCTGTTGTCTCTACACTGTTTGAGCAAAATTATCCTCTGGAAAAGAAAAAAAATATTCTTTGTTGTGTACTATTATCAAAGGACATCTGGGTCAAAAACTAGAAAACAATTTGTATTTCTGTTTCCAGAAACAGTGGTTCCCTGTGCTGTAGCCATAGATAAGCAGCAGTTCAGATCAAGGAATCAGATCAAAGATGTAGTTGCATGCATTGAAACAACATCTTGCGTAGTGTTTTCAGCTGAAGTAGTGCTAGTGAATTTTCATAGTGTGTAGAACTTCCTTGGTATCTGCTAAGCTTCTTCAGTAGCCTCTGATTCAGAATACATTTATCCATCTGACTAAATTGTACTCGGTTTTGAGGTTCATTTTGACATGAATGTGTCATGAGTGAGGTTTTACTGATGTTACTTCCTATTAATAATTACAAAGTAGAGAAAAATACAAGAATATTAATTGGTAGTTTTGTACTGCTATCACATGGCTCAAAAGAAAAGTTATACTAGAAGCAACAACAAAACATTGAAAAATTCAGTTAGTGACTCTGTACACAAAATTTCACAGGAAAAAAAGCCCTATATAGCAAGGCTATTCCCCAGGAATGATTCCTATATGCGAGGCAGGTATCATAAGGTAGAGATCCATACATAGATCTTTTATGTCTAGGGTAAATTCCTAGGTCTGTTAAAGTCAATGTTGAAGCTGACATGGATTTTAACAGGGCCCAGAATTTCACATTTTGTTTCTAATTTTTAATAAATTTTAATAAAGCCCTTTCCACTAATATATTTCAGTCATGTACTGACTTTCAAATATGGGATATTTAGAACCAAGGTTCATTGGATAAGCAAAACCAAGATATTAATGAAATATTCATAGTTAAAACTGTAAGCCATAACCTATATCCTTATTAACAGCTTTTTAACAGAAACATAACTGTAGTCTTTCAATCAAGGCTGACAAAACAACCGAATACAAATTATATATTGAGTGTCCATTTGTTCCTATATTCTAAAATTTGGAACATAGAGTGTTTTTTAAAATGAAGTTCTAGCTCTTAATTTGGAAAACTACCTCTATTGTTTTTCTCTGTACAATCAAGGAGGAGTTTGATTGGTATAATTTACTTGTAGTGTAATTTGTTAGTTTTTACGATCCATTCTATCAAGAAATAACATTTTGCTATTCTTCTGTGTTTTATATGCCTGTGCCATGTTTATGACCTTGTCTGGAAAACAACAACAAAAAAATCCCAAAATGAAATGTAGTGATACATTATTAGCAGGACTGTGAACCTTCAGGAAGCTACTGAGAAATTTGGAGTCCCTCAGGTAAAAAACAGATCTGTAGTTCCACATTACATTTATTATCATTTAAGAAACATGGAGGTAATTTTAAAGGAAAGACCCAAAGAATATATAAACCAATTTAATGATTAATATATAAAAAAAGGACTAATTAGAACTTTTTTCTCACATTAAATATTCAGTAAATAGCATCATCATTCATATCTTACAACAAGGCTAGAAACAAATGGGATTCTGAAACTTTTCTTTGGAGTATGACAATTGTGCAGTACATATAATCTGATCAGAGTACACGGTTATAATGATGTTTAGCTCTTGTGGTTCTGTAATACTGAAAGCCATAACTGTACCCCATCCAAGCACTTATTCGGATAATATTCCTGCAAATAAGGAGACATAGAATATTAAAGTTTAAAGAAAATTTGATTCAGGTGTAAACAAAGCTAACGCTCAGTCTCCAAGATGAGATTTAGTGCAGGCACAATCAATAGTGGAGCACTCAGGTGCTTCGCTCAAGGGGGTTTCTTGAGTTGGAGAAACCTCAGGAGGAACCAAGAGAGTTGCAAGGAGCTCATGGTTTGTGCAACAGGTGACAAGACCTATGTGGGGCAAGGAACAATGGTGCCAAGTCCCAACACACATATAAAAGAAGCCCTTAGGGTTCCCTTGTTCTCAGAAGTGCCATAAACAGGGTAGGCAACCCATGTGGCCTTTCTGAAGCTTTCTGAGGAGAACAGAGAGGCCAATATGTAGATCAGATTCACTTATTAGAGAAGTCTGCTGCTTCCCTGGGGCCCAAGTTAAAGACGTGAAGAGATAGCTTCCTACCTCAGTACAGCCCTCAGATTATGACCCATTATTGATTTTTCAGGAAGGGAGCAATTGCAACAAGTTGTGACAAGTCCAAGGGCTGTCAAGAGACACATCAGGGTCTTGCAATGACTGATTAAGGGATAAGGAGCATAAGTAATGTTCTCATCAATTCCTCCAGTTCCAGGGAGAATATGAGAAAAGAAACAGGAAGTGATATCAGATTAATACCTGGTTTAGCCTAGAGTAAAGGAGGTTTAGAGGAGACCTTGCCATTCTCTACAACTATATGAAAGCAGATTTTAGCAAGTTAGGTATTGGTCTCTTGAGTTAAAAGTGGTAGTATGAGAGGAAATGTCCTCAAATTGGGACATTTACATCAGATATTAAGAAAAATGTTTTCAATGAAAGGGTTGTCAACCACAGGAACAGGCTGCCCAGGAAGTGGTGGAGTCACCATCCCTGAAGGTATATAAAAATGTGTAGACATGACACTTAAGGACATGGTGAAAAATAACACCTTTCACTAAAATCAAGCAAGAATGGCTGCTCAGACCGTTTTAGTTAAAAAAATGTTGTATCTATTTTTAATTTTTTTGTGGGCTCAGAATCAATACTGACTACAAAGCAAAGACTAGAAAATTTACTTAGGAAATTTGTATATCCATGCAGGAATAAACAGCACCTACATATAGGCCACTTAATTAGAACATTATTCTCTCAGTGATTTAATTAGAATATAAGCCAGGGAGATATAATAATGCAATATTAACAAGGGAGAAATTTCAGTGCATCCTTTTTTAAAGTCTTATTGGCAAATGTAGAAAGGAGAACAAATTCCTCTTTGAGCATATATTAAAAGACTGGTTTTGTATTTAACTGATGTATTTGCTCTCATTTACCACAAATGACATGAGTGGCTTTCCTTCTGCTGTAGCTGACCAGCATTATTCTTCCTCTGATAGTGAGGAACAGCTTCATCTGTCTATCCTTGAAGTCTGTTTATCTAAAAAGGACAATGTCCTAAGAGAATCACTCATTGTTTGAATTAGAAAGAAAGAAAAATTTGTAAAGGCAGTCTTTATAATTTCTTTTTCTAAGTGTTCTATTCTTTTCTATCCTGACATTGCATCTATATTCTGGAAATTAAGTATTCCTAAAAATAAAATATCTTCTCATGCATTATTATGTTTCAGTTTAATTAGACTGAGCCCCTGGAAATTCATTCTAGCAGCAACAGGAAGGCACGTTAGCCCACGGACTATGTATAAGTTTCCATCTCATACCCGATTCCTGTATTTTCCTCATCAGCATATGCATCATTTCATGAAAGAATGAAATGCTTGGGAAAGAGTAGGAAGAAATGGCCAGATTAAGTTTCAGAATGCAGAAGTACGCAGAAGTCTGACTTTGGTGAAAATAATTTAGTATCATCTGTTACAACAGCCCTTTGGTGGTCCAAGTGGGTTTGCTGGTCAAGAATATGGAAGAGTGGTAACAACCTGAAGATACGCTTCAAGGAAGAGTCCAATCTCCATGGTCTTGATCTAAGTTGTAAGTGAAATCTAGTTGACAAATATGTGTGTTATGAAACAGTGGATCCTGACCCTTTCTTCCAAACCCAATTCTACCTGAACCCTGTGATGCATGAAGACTAGGGACAAGAAAATGTCTTAGTGACATCTTGAGGCAGATCATAATGTCCTTGGACAAGATCATTGCTGGTCTTCATCTTAATCCTGTAGACATACCTCCTTCAACTGCAGAAAATCCATTTCCTGCAATGAAGGATGGGTTAAATACACTTCTGTCTTGGATGCTAGTTAAATCTAGCAAAATTGTAGAACATGTCTTTTAACACTGTAGTAATCTGATGAGCTCAGAATTAATTACAAGTATACCTATAAGCTTTAGTTCTTAAAAGTTTACACTCATGCATGAGAATGACATGACACTTAGCTGGCAGCAGCTTATATTTTCTGGAGGAATGTTATGGGTTTCCTTCTAAGGCCTTGAAGTGAGAATATACTGTATGTATTAAAATCAGATGGTCATGCTCAGTCCACTTTACTGGTGAAATGGGCATTTCTGACAGCAATTAATAGTAATCTTCTCATGTAACAATTCGCTGTCAAAAGTCCTGCTTTTAGTTTTCCGCTCTGAAGTGGGTACTGACTCTGACTTCTGCCACCGAATTTTGTTGTCCCTTTTACTTGGTTTTGTGAGCCTCAGTTTGAGAATTGCTGCATTAAATCTTTAACAAGTGCTATAGGTACAACATGTGCCTCCACACACCACTGACCCCTTGGGATTAAAGTGAAAATGAAAATTATCAAAACATATGAAATATAAAGGAAAAAAGAAGAAAAGCATGTATGTGAACAGAATACTCAAATGTCAAAGGGAAGAAAACAGCATCCCTCCCAGGAAATCCTCCAGAATTTGCACAAAGGAGATAAGGAAATAGCTATAAGCTTTCTGTTCAGATACTTATTCAGATGAAAAGAATGATATCTACATAATTCAGGAATCAAATGCCAAGAGAAAAAAATGATTAATTAGGAAGCTAGAAGGTAATTTTGAAAATGATTCTTAAAAGATTAGAGACGTGTAAAAACCTTACAATTCAATAAAGCAAGACTCTGTACAGACTTTCAAAGAATTAAAGAATAGCTGTGGGAAGGGGAAATATTCTTAGTACACAACTTCACACGTTACTTTGTACTTGATTATTAAAACAGCATAAGGCCACACAGTAGCCTTAACAATGTTTTATCCATGGGAAAGACCAGACAGAATGATGTAGAGCAGCTAGTACGACACATGGTTTACGGGAGAAACAAGGTCTTAAAGAACTGAAATCAACATTTTCAGATACAGAGTTTGAGATGCTACAAATCTTTGAAACAACAATTGAAATGAAAGGATTGAGGGAGAAAAAAACACCACCACCAAACAACCCTAATAAGCAAAGATAAATTTGCTAACAGCTGTAAAACAAAGAGTGATTCAAAGTGGGTCAAAAGATAATCCACTGACAACTGATGTAAAAGCCAAACAATAACAGCAACTTGAGCTGAAGAATCTTGCTTCAATATATATATATGCAGAGTCAGAAAAATCAAGCTATCATTAGCTATGGTGATACTTAACATGATAGATATTTTTCAATAAAATTTTCCTGGTTCTTTAATATTTTTTTGTTCAAGTTCTATGTTCTTTTGCTGTCACAATTATAAAGTGAGACCTATCTACTTTGACATTCATTTTTATTATCCTGTGAACAGAAAAGCTTATAAATTTTCTTGTGTAAGAGTTCTTGTTTTCTGTGCTTGCTTTACTTTTAATTAATTTTACATTCATTGCAGTATTTTTTTTCTATTGTCCACAACATTTCTGTCACAGTGGCATTGCAGGGTTGTTATTGTTGAGGATCCAGTTTGTTGGTACAGGTTATAAATAATGAGATTAATTGTTTTGCTTTTTCTGACATACTCTTCCACTAATTATATTTAAATCTCTTTACAAAATTTGTCTTTCACAATGTGCACATTTATGCACTACTTAGGCAACAATACTTAGAAAAAAAGAGTGATAATCACTATTTAATATTACAAGTTAAACTCGCATTGGTTGGTAACACTACATCCTAGAACTGTCTATTCTGTCAAAGTTTAATTTTAATTTCTTCTAAAAATTAATGATGGAGTCAACATTTTACATATATATTCATGAATTAAAGTTTATTTATATTTTTTCTTCTAAAATTCTTAATAAAACTGACAAATCAGAGTGCCAAAGGAAAAGTTAATTTGGCATTGTATAGTTAATATTATACCTATTTTTCTTTTTCACTTCTGAATGTTGTTACAATTAATTTTGCCATTTTTAATATGGAGGTTGACACTCCAACCTGTAATTTTAGTGATTATCAACCACGTCCTAACATTTCAGTTAAAATTTCATCTTTCTAATCATATATAGGTAATGTCTAGATCCTGTATAATGCATTCCAAAATTTCTACCAATTACCAGTAGTAGAACACTTCATCAGTGTTCCTTTACTTGACAAATCAGAAAAAAATGAGAAAGCCTAAGGTTGTTTGGATTGGGGTGTACCAAATATGTGAGGAAAAAATTGATAACTCTAAAAACTCAAATGTCCCTTTTTTTTATGTCCATAGGTCTTGGTTTCTATAGGAATTGCTTTTGAAGCAAGAAGGAATTTTTGGGGAAAGAAGTCACCTGGATGGATGCAACAATGGGTTAGGAACCAAGTGATGATTTTGAGCAATAGACAATTGATTTTTATACACATTGACAAGGTCATGTCACACGTACCATGTTTGTATTGAGGTTTGTGATAGGAAAACCTGATATGAAGAAAACCAGTGCAAGGTAACAGCAACCATAAGGTAAGGAAGTGTATGAAATTGTAATTATTTATGTAACTTGTATAGGTACCTGAGTGATCATGATAGCTCTGTTTTGACATAATATAAATGTATTTTTATTCAATAGAAGTCTTTACAAGACTCTGTAAAATAATTGGTTCTGAAAGATCAATTTTTCAAGTCCTTATTTTTTGTGTTCTCTGTCTCCGTCTGTCTTTTCCCCTCTGTTTCTCTTCTCAGTGACATGAGAGCTAATATAAAACTCCATAGAGATTGACTGGCAATGTCGTTTCCCTTGGAAAAGTAAAACAATGTCATGATAACATTGTTTTACAAATCTGAAAGTGTCTTGTTTTTTGTTAGAGACATAATGACAACTAACTCATAAGATCTAAAAAGACATGTAAGAATGATAATCCAGTGTGTTAGGCACCACATGGACAAGGTGTCTGACCTTCAGCTATGTGACTGCTTCTGTGAGGGAGAGAATGACAGCCCCAGTCAAACTGTGACTAACAGTCCCTACTGGGCAACCCACCCCCCCCCCCCCCNGTGTCTTTCACATTTTCCCATGGAACAATAGAAAAGTATAAAGCAAGAATGAGAAAAATGTATGAAGAAAAGCACCAAGAGAACACCATGACCAAGGAAGAAAGGATCTAAACACCAGCATCACTGTCCTCCCAGAGAGATCTGGGGACATTGATGGCTCACTGCAACATGTCCAGCCTCTTTGTTTGGTGAGGGCTGAAACTGCCTGCCACCTGACACAGGGGGTCTTCAGAAGGGCCAGTGTAGCATCTGTCCCCCTGTGCCGCAAGTCGAGCAGGCAGGGGAGAAGACCGGCCTGAGAACTTCGGCTGGAGCTTAGGAAGAAAAGGAGAACCTACCACCTTTGGAAGAAGAGGCAGGTTACCCAGGAAGACTACAGGGATGCTGTGAGGTTATGTAGGATGAAGATCAGAAAGGCGAAGGCCCAACTAGAACTTCACCTGGCCACCTCTGTCAGGGATAACTGTGCTGGTTTAGAGGTAAACCGGCAGGAGAAATGGACCCACCACAAGAGATGATTATAAGTCAGAGTTACAATTTAATGAAAGATATTACCATACAAACACTGACACAAAGAGAACAACCTGCTTTCAACTCACCAAGACCCAGCAGTAAACCCAGTGTCCCAGGGCACAAGCCCAAAGGGGTTTGTTAGCTCCGGTGCCGAGATCCACGTGGCTCTCCCAAGTCCAAAGCAAAAAGAAGTGAAGAGTCCGTTGCTGCAGGTGACGGCTGTGGCCCGGCCAGAAGCGATGCTTGTAGTCCGGTCGAGAGCGATGGCTTCCTCCTGACGAGGTCCCGCTGCTCCTCCCGATCCAA
>VXBZ01009254.1:13161-74016 GCA_013399135.1 Heliornis fulica
TGAGAAGCAGCTGAGGGAGCTCTGGGGCTTTTGAGTCTGGAGAAGAGGAGGCTGAGGGGAGACCTTCTTGCTCTCTACAAGTCCCTGCAAGGAGGGTGCAGAGGTGGGGTTGGTCTCTTCTCTCAGGTAACAAGTGACAGGACAGAGGAAATGGTCCCAAACTGCCCCAGGGGCGACTGAGGTTGGACACCAGAAGAATTTCCCCCCTGAAAGGGTTGTCAGGCATTGGAACAGGCTGCCCAGGGCAGTGGTGGAGTACCCATTCCTGGGGGGATTGGAAAGGCCAAGAGATGAGGTGCTGAGGGACATGGTGTAGAGGTGGACTAGGCAGGGTCAGACTTGGGTTGGACTCGATGAGCTTAAAGGTCTCTTCCAACCCAAGGGATTCGATGATTCAACCCTGCAGGAGCAGCAGCAGCAACAGGCTCAGGCACTGTGGGCAGCCAGAGACTTGGGCTGCTGTGTGCTTCTGCAGGAGCTCTGTTTGGGTTGCTACATTCCTTCTGGTGACAGCTTTCTGCCCAGTAGAGACCGTAGCTGGTCCTGGTTGTTCTGCGCCAGTGATGGCCGTTATGAGCTGCCTGGGCCTTCCCCACTCGCCCTGCCCACACAAACTGCCACTTCATGTCCTTCTGCCGTGCTGCCCCGACTGCCCATCCTGTATCAAGTGCACATTAGACTTGAGCTGCACTATCCCAGTCACACAGAGCAGTCAGGGGCTGCTATTATTAATATCCTTCTTCTGTTCCACACAGGTGACTTTTCCTGACAGGTGACCTGCTACTGATCCTGCATGCCCGACCCAGATATATGCAATGGCAGCAGAACAGGGTGGGCACAATTAAGCCTTATGAGAAATGCTTGCAAGTCTCAAAGTCTCCCAAATATCTTGCTAAATAAAGGTTTGCTAAATGTTCTAGTTCTCCACACACCAGAACACTGCCTGTCAGCAACTTTGAAACAATTAAAATCATCTGGAGCAGTTCCTCTCTTTGCACACCTCTGGCCACCCCAGCTATTTCCTTGATATTCTTCTATTTCATAAAAAACCACCACAAACTGCACACCTTGCCTGCTGGTTGAAGTGTCTAACTGAGCAGCTAAGTAAAAAATCCCACGTCCCAAACTGGTGGTGCTGAGAAAAGATACCTTCCACATCAACTCCTGAAAATCCCTAAAGGAAGAAGCCAAGTACAAGGAGATGCTATGATGCTACACCAGTAGCAAGCTATGCAATGCCTGAGGTTACTCTAGGGCCCAGCAGAGCATGGGAGTGGGAATATCAGATCATCCAGTCCAAGCCTCTGCCAAAGCAGGACTACCTCGAGCAGGTGTTCAGGACCACAGGTTTGGGATGTCCCCAGAGAAGGAGACTCCCCAACCTCTCCAGACAGCCTGTCCCAGGTCTCAGGCACCTGCAGAGCAATGAAGTTGTTCCTCACGTTGGGATGGACCTTCCTGTGTTCTAGTTTGTGCCCACTGCCCCTTGTCCTGTCACTGGGCACCACTGAGAAGAGTCTGGCCTCACGCTCTGGACACTCCCACCTTGGTATTGATAAGTATTGATCATATCCCCTCTCAGTACTCTCCAGACTAAGCAGTCCCAGCTCTCTCAGCCTTCCCTCAGATGCTCCAGAAGCCTCATCAGTCTCCTACCCTCCACTGGACTCTCTCCAGTCATTCTCTGTCTCTCCTGAACTGGGGAGCCCAGCACTGGACACCCAACTCCAGCTGTGGCCTCAGCAGAGGGGCGGGAGAACATGCTGGCCATGCTCTTCTCAACGCCCCCGTGTCCCATCAATGCCTCTTGACCACAAGGACACACTGCTGGGCAGGGAGAGCTTGTTGTCACCAGGACTCCCAGGTCCTCTGCAGCACTGCTTCCCAGTTGGTCACCCCAAACTTCACCCTGAACTGTGCTTGAGCCTGGGGCCGTCCCTGACAGCTGCAGGACCCTACACCTGCTCTTGCTGAATTTATTTGGTTCCTCTCTGCCCAATTCTCCAGCCCGCCTAGATCTCACTGAATGGCAGAGCAGTCTTCTGGTGTGTTGGCCACTCCTCCCAGTTTGGTACCAGTAAATTCCTCTTTTTGTTCAAGTCCTGACTGTAGGTTACATTTGGATGACTGAGCATCCATCAGCATGGTTACCAAAGGCAGAGACTGCAGACTGACCTGTTGTTTAAGCAGGAAGAGGACCTGGGTGAGTGGCTCACAAGTCTTCCCAAGCTGGTTCCGTGGCACAGCGCAGTGTCACGGGTAGGCGGAGAGCAGAGATGAACAGCTGGGGACCGCTGTTGTTTCAGGATTTGTGTCGTAGTGCCAGTGGCTGTGTTACACATAAAACAGTTTAAAAATACACAGTGTGAATCAGGCAAAAACAGCCACTGTAAACATAACCAATAACCCCACAAGAATTCCAGCACAGTACAGTTGTATTTGGTTTTAAATGCAGCTAAAAGCCCTTTCTGCAGTTAACGGCTCTTCTGTGTTTGCTTTAATCAGATTTAACTCAGGTTTGACATTCCAATGCTAAACAACTGCTTCTTGCATTTTCTTTCTCCAAGCTTGTTTTTCCATCAGCTGCTGCTGAACTACACTAGGGACGTTCCAGTGGCTGACACAAGCCAAGTGGGGTTTTCTCAGAAATTGCAGCTAGAGCAAACAAGACTTACATGATGCTACTGACCTCTCTGACTTTAGAGACACCAGAGAACGGTGAAGTTCTGGGGAGGGTTTTTGGGGTTGCTGTCATTAAAAGAGCTCCTTGAGCTAAATCCTTTAAAAAGATGTTTGACTTCTTTCTGTGATGTAACGCGGATGCTGAGGTGCTATTTTGTTGTGAGGTAAAAGGTTGGGTGTGCACCTCGGGATTCAAGTTTCCCAGGAACCACACCACAGAAGCTTTATGTAGGAAGTCAGGTGAGGGTTTTTTTTTAAATGAGTATTTCCAGCAAGTTAGAAACAGTGAAAACCATATTGTCCCAGGTCATGAAGGCCACACTGTTTCATCCCAAGTTTGCTTAATGCCCAAAAGCCAAAAGTAACAGAATATTACATAAAATGGGCCTGTCACACTGTGTGCTGCATTCAGATGTTTGTTCTGATCCTCAATGCCACATGAAGGTCAGAGGAACAGTCCTTACTGACCCTCATCAGACCATCTGCCCACCTGCTCCACTGGCTCACCTGCGACAGCACGTAGTGCACTCCAAAGAACACAGTTGTGGGATATCTGCTTTCGGATGAAGTCTCTTCTGAGCTTCTGGAATCATTCAAATCCCTTTTGCATCCCCCAGTAACCCTGGTGAGGTGAGTACACCTCTTCTCTTACTTTGATGACACATGTACCCACTGTAATACCATTACAGTATCTGTCCTGGCCTTTACAATAACGTGTGGCACTAATTTCCATTGCTGGTGGCTTCAAACAGCACAAAACCCAGTTCTCTGGTGGGAACACAGGACTCTCTTTTGCAGCTTGAGCAGCTGTAATGAAGGGAGAAGGGAGGAGCTTGCCGTTGCTGTAAATGAGAAATTCTGAACTATTTCAGTTGTAGTTTCTTACAAGGTCCCCGTGAACTCATCGCTGTGTTCAGGAAATGGACAAACACATTTGTGTCACTGGGTTTTGCGATGTTGGTGGGTAATTTTTTGGTTTTGTTTTTAAATGAACACATCACTAAAGAGAAACGATGACTCAAACAGCGTGCTAGTCCAAAGGGCTTACCTGTATTACCTCCTGTGCCAAGGGGAATGGTTTCAACCTGCGCGCTCATCCTGCTGACTTTGTTCCACTTCTTCACCAAAAACTTCAACCTTAGCAAGAAAATAAGTTTGTAAAATTATTAAAAAAACCCCAAAGCAATAGTACACTGAATTTTAACATTAAACTCTTTGTTGGCATGATATGTATTGAACAACATCAGCAACAATCCTGCAGGAGCAGAGGAAGATTCTTCAACTTCAGTCTTTAGAATGAAGACTTATCTATCTGACTGGGCTATGGAGATGCTGAGGGGACCAGAACATCTCTGATGAAGAGAGGCTGAGGGACTTGGGACTGTTTAGCATGGGGAGAAGCCTGATGGGGGAATCTTATCAGTGCTGATAAATCCTTGAGGGGTGGGGTCAAGAGGGTAGGTCAGGCTTTGTTCAGTGGTGCCCAGGGTCAGGACAAGGGCCAATGGGCACAAACAGGACCAGAGGAAGATCCACCTAACCCTGAGGAGGAACTTCTTCCCCGGGAGGGTGACAGAGCCCTGGGCCAGGCTGACCAGAGAGGTTGGGGAGTCTCCATCTCTGGATACATCCAAACCCCACATTCCTGTGCTGAGGTGATCCTTCTCTGGCAGGGGTTGGACTGGGTGATCTCCAGAGGTTCCTGCCAACCCCAACCAGTCTGTATGACTCTGCAGCAATCCCCTGATGGCCAGAAGGGTTTGCTCGGTTCGGCACTGCTCTTCTGCCGACCCCAACATGCGAGTTCCATGGCAGCTCTTCCTGCCTCAGAGGAGAGGCTGGAGGTTGCTGTTGGCTCCTCCTTTGAAAAATTCTCATTATAGCTTCTGCACTAAAGATAATGGCCTAGAACCATCTCATGTTATCTCCTGAGTCTTACAACTTGCTAGCAATTTACTAGACAAGGAGATTGTTCAGAAGTTACCACCCACTGCACTTAAAACCGGGTTGTTGGTGATTCTTCCATTAAAGAGACTCAAAAGCTGTGAAACGAGCTGGCTCATCGTCTTGAGCACAGCTGACAAACCCCACCTGCCAGTCAGCAAGTGGCAGAGTACAATACAATCACACCCACTGAATCAAACATGGGCCAAGAGAGGAAAACCAGTCCCTGCTGAGATGATGATATGCTGATGCAAGACTGCCTATCCAGTGCACCCCCACAGATCAGACTGGAAAGGGCCTCAGTTCAGCGTGGGTGTGAGTCTCAGGTGTACCGTGGCTGGCTGCTGCTTGAGGCAGCTTTTTCTAAACCCTTAGTCTTGTACGTATTCAACTCAGTGCTGAGGATGAAACAGCCCTTTGGCCAAAGTCACAGCTGACAAGTTATGGGTGAGTTACCTCTGGAGGTGACTTTTGGTTAGTATTAGCATAGGATAAACCATAGGAACTACCTTTTTTTTTTTAAATTTCCAAGAAAACATCCGGTATGAGAGCGAGCGAGTGTTTTGTCTTTACCTTGATACTGCGATGATTGCCCTGGCTGCACATCGGAACTTGGTAACAGGACGGGAACGTGACCCGGCGGGCTGCTGGTCGGCGGGGGACGGGTAGATTCCCATCCGTGCTATCAGAGAGAGGGTTGCCTGCTCACAGTCCTGAAATCCACCAAGAAGCAGCAAGAGGTATTTCTTCTGATAAACCAGAGCCTTTCTAAAGCTCTCTGCTCTAAGGTACTTCCTATATAACCTCTGCAATTGAAAAAAGGGAAGAAAAAAAAAGAAAGAATAAAACAATAAAATTTGTTATCACAATCACAGAACTGTTGGGGTTGGAAGGGACCTTGAGAGATTGAGTCCAACCCCCCTGACAAAGCAAGTTCCCTAGAGCAGGTCACACAGGTCAGGTCCAGAATATCTCCAGAGGAGACTCCACAACCCCCCTGGGCAGCCTGTCCTAGGGCTCTGTCCCCCTCGCCATGAAGAAGTTCTTTCTCACATCGATGCAGAACCTCCTGTGGTTCAACTTGTGGCTATTGCCCCTTGTCCTGTCCCCACAGGCCACTGAGAAGAGGTTGGCCATCTCCCCTTGTCTCCTACACTTCAGGTATTTATAAACATTGATGAGATCCCCTCTCGGTCTTCTTCAGGCTGAACAGCCTTTGCTCACAGGGGAGATGCTCCAGGCCCTTCCTCATCCTTGTGGCCTCCACTGGACTCTCTCCAGCAGATCCCTGTCTGGTTTGTACTGGGGAGCTCAGAACTGGACACAGGACTCCAGGCAAGTCCAGGACTAGCTGCAGAAAGTTCAGAGAAGTCAGTTGCTTTCCCCAGCATTATCTCCCACAACCTGGCAGTACGAGGAGATCTCCAAACTGTTATGCTTCACGAACTTGTGGAAAGTGATTTCATAATTAGCAAGTCTGGAAGTGGTGAACCTTTATCTCTGAAACGAAATTAGAGGCCATTCTTTGTCGAACAGACCCTGTGACTCGGGCAGCTTTGGCGCAAATACTGGTATGACACTTGCATTTTGGACACCAGACTTGAAGCAAGTCCACTGAATTTCTGCGGAACAGTTCTGGCACTGGTGTGCAAAGACACCAGCCACAAACGACAGTCTGGAGAGGTGGGCGAGGGTGAACCTCTGAGGTTTTACACTGCACAGGGTGAGCTGGGCTGGAGGAATCCCAGACATATGTACAGGCTGGGAGAAGAGCTCCTGGAGAGGAACCCTGCTGAGAAGGATCTGGAGGTGAGAAACTGACCATGAGCCAGCAGTGTGCTCTGGCAGCTCACAAGGCCAATGGTCTCCTGGGTTCCATCAGCAGAGGGGTGGCAGCAGGGACAGGGAGGGGATTGTCCCTCTCTGCTCTGCCCTCCGGAGGCCCCATCTGCAGAGCTGCATCCAGAGCTGGGGCCTCCAAGTCAAGAGAGATGTGGAGCTGTTGGAGAGGGGTCAGAGGAGGCCACGGAGATGCTCAGGGGGCTTGAGCACCTCCCCTGTGAGGAAAGGCTGAGGGAGCTGGGCTGGGTCAGCCTGGAGAAGAGAAGGCTGCAGGTGGACCTCACTGCAGCCTCCCAGGACTTAAAGGGAGAGCATGGACAGGTCAGACCACCTCTAATCTCATGCGTGTTTCAGAGCAAAACCCTCATGCCCAACTCTCTGGAACACTTCAACTTTCTAATGATGAAAGTAACTTCTACTTTAAATAAGTATTAACTAGCAAGCATGCTGAGCTAAGTATCTGTCTAAATGCCCATCTGACTTGATTACAATCAAATGTGTCAAGAAAAATATTTTAAGGTTGGGGGAAAAAATGTTAAAATAATGGATCTTTGGATGCTTAGGCAAGAAACCTTACACTCCGTCTCACTTAAGAGCAGAAGGGGATTCCAAGTTGCTGTTTTAGTTTTGGGGCAGGCTCCTGTCTAACACAGAGAAAGTTACGAAGGAACTTCCCTGATGAGGAGCCTACAGGGAAAGTGTCTGTAAATTAATAGGCAGTTCATGTTCATAACCTTTTCCTCTATGAAATCACCTTTTAGAATAGTGACTGAAACAGAAGACAGCATTAATTTAAATGACAATCTCACAGATACTTATATCCCCAGAAGTCAGAGCTGTACACTTCCTGGCTCCTCAGCAACAGCAAGTTTTATTCTATTTATTAAAAAAAAAAAAAAAAAACACAACAAAAAAACCAAACCAAAATCACACCAGAGTTACTAAATTGCCTGTTCTCTATGTGACATTCATCCCTTAAGATATGTACAAGAACAACAGAGCAAGGACTGAACTCCTCAGAGATTTTATGCTCTCAAATAGGTAAGTTTTCACGCAGCAAACCTGTACAACAGGCAAGACAGCAAAAGCAAACCGAGTGCCCAAGGTTTACATGACACACCAAGGGCTCTGGCACAGCCACTGACCAAGCACCAGGCAGCCCATCTGCTGGCCACCACTGTCATTTTACCTTCAGACTGGAGGTTTCTACTGCTGGTTTGTTTCCAGTTTCAGTAGTCGCTTTAGCCAGTTCAGATTCAGCCTGTTTCAGTGCATTCTGCAAAACGCTCCTCTCTTGCTGCCAAGCTTCTCTTTCCAGTTCTTGAGCAGAGTTGGTAGCATCCATAGATCTCATCTACAAACCAAACGCAGAGGAAATGAGCTGAGTGGTTTCCCCACAGCCAGACACCTCAAACTGAATCGATAACTTTATGGACAGAGTGAAATGTGAAAACCAGCAATGGCATTCATGTGTTAAACGGTAGGATGGGAAACAAAACGACACAAGCAGCCCTCATTACAGGGCATCTCATGGGCCGGTGATGAAGCTACCCTTCCTCCACAGAGTGATTGAATCAGCTCTACTGGAATCCCGCTCCTTTTAGCTGCAGAGAGCCCCAGACACAGGGACAGCTTGTGGAGTGCCCAGCCAGCCTGTAACCCGTCAGAGCCATGTTTGAAAGCACGTGAGAACAGCACAAGGTGCCAAAGCCTCTGTATGCTCCAGACTGTCAGAACTCTCTCTCAAAGGTCTGACATGCTATCAGGTGATGGAGCAGAGGAGGAATCGAACGGAGCTGAGGCTGTGAGCCCACCCTCAATCTCCACACTCTGGCTGAAAGTGGGTGCTGAGTTTTATTACAAGAGAAGCAAGTACATGATAGTACAAAGCTATCCTGTAAATAAGATGGAATCTAAAAGCTGTGTTTTGTATCACTAGACCTGAGTTTAGTTTTTGATGATCTCTAGGCTTGGATCCAAGATTGCCAACATCAGTCAAAACAACTTGCTGAAAAACAACTGGCTTTGGCTGTACACAAAAGCCATGCTCCGACATACTGCATGGCTAGGAAAAAACTGCTGTCAGAGGCAGACTCAGCAATGCAACAAAAAAAACCCACCCTAAAACCAGAGTCTGATACTGAAATATGTTAATATAATGTTGAGTGAGCATAAGAGACATTTTTTTCCATCCCCAAGGCAAACCACAATTTCCCTCAGAATGTTTTGCCAATAAAGGAAAAGGAAGGGGTGTGTGTGGGAATAAAAATCAATCAACTTATATTCACAGTACAACCCAATGAATACAGAATAACAACCTGATAAAAAAAATATATGCAGTTTTCCTTACCTGAGATGCAGGAGAAGACAATAAATCTGATTTTAGTTCCTTTAATTTCTGTAGCAAAGAGGCTACAGATCCATCACTTGGTGCAGAGCAGTTGTTAACTGACCTGTTTGGTCAGAAAGAAATAGTTTTTCAGCACTGTGTTGATTCCTAGTTACATTAACATACGCTTGATTCCCTCTCCCTAGTTGAGGACCTTTAGGTTTTGAGGCTGTACTTAACACACTATTCATCATGCAAATTACTACGAACACAGATATTCACAAGTTTTGTTAATTTTTAAGGATCTAATTTCTAAGTAGCGATGCATAGGATTTATTCAGAAGGCTGCATTCTATACCCATCAAATTCTATTGTGCAAAATCAGGCTGCAGCAAAACATCACCAGTAGTTTACTCTGCTACCAAAGAAATAAGGAATGACTGCAACTGGGCCACTCGTTCCTGAACCTAAGCATTTCCCTGCCATGCTCAATGCAGCTTCCCGTTCTGAACCTGCAGGTGTGTTGATTGAGCTGAGTTTTTTAATGTCCTCTAATTAGACTGCTGCAGTTGCTAAACTACCAAACAACTCTTTCTGGTAACTTTTTTTAGCAGGGCCACTTCACAGGCCTAGTTCAAGGGCAGGCACCAAGCTTCTCACAGTAATGGCTGTGGCGGGACAGCAGCCAGAGTCCGCTGCCACCACAAAACCGTGGTTTTGAGCAAGGCTGGGGCTTGTAAGGAGACACATCGCTCACTCCCTTCAGCCATGACCACACAAGTTCAGGAATGGAACCAAGAGACAACGACTACATTATGAACAACTACTTACTTATCTATGGTTTTGTACATGAACTCATTCAGGTGCACAGCTACAAAAAGCAACTGCTGTCTTATCTTCTCTAGCTGCTGCTGCCGTTGCAAATGTGATTTTTCAGTCTCTTTTGTGGTGGCCTGCCTGGCATTTCGATCTTTGTTCAACAACAATTCTTGCTGGCAGTTTGGGGATGGGTGATATCTTCCTCTTTCTTCTAATACTGCCAGTAGTTCTTGCAGCTCATTAATTCTTTGTTCATCCCTCTGATGTTGCTGTTCCAAGTTTTGCTATTGAAACAGAACAAGTAGTAGTTAGTTGCACCGCCCTCATGAGTAAGTGGGTTTGGGGTTTTATATGCAACACTCACAGACTGGAAATCGAGGCACCACACTAACTAGCACGTCCATCTGGGTGCTCCTTAACTCACAGACCACTTATGGGGGGGCTCAGAGCATTCCTGGGGCCACCAGGAAGCCCTTTAACTCCAGGTTGTGAAATTTCTCCACCCACTTCCAAATGTGGTGACAGACAAGTCTCTCAAAAGCCTGCAAAGCCTCCCTCCTCCTCTAATGAAAGCAAAGGAGCTGAGAAAGCAGAAAGGTGAAACCAATGCCATAGTTAGGAGCCCAGCTCAAAATAAGGGCAATGACATGATGCCCAGTTCCATTCCAGCCTGTGTTTAAGCCGTACTCTTCGCTATGGTCCACAACCAGCAATTCCCAGCATAGGCAAAGACGTAAGGCTCAGGTTCTGGCAACGATAACCCCAGACACAACCCCCTGAGAACAGCTGCATTTCAGCAATGCAGGAAAAGGTCTCATCCAATGCCTTTTTCAGAGAGGAAACATTTCAGTTAACACAACCCCCAGGATTAATCCCAGTTTGAAGCTATTTCAATGGAAGGCAAGGCTTGCTGAGGCATTCTTACCAGTCTCTCTTGATCTCTCTGCCGATCCCTCTGTTTCTCCAACTCTGTTTGCTTCTGTCTTTGCTCTCTCCCCTCTTCCTTGTTTTTATCTTGCTCTTTCAACGTCCTGAAGATGGACTGCAGTTGTTCGCAGTCAGCTTTCAGCTTTGCCTCTCTTTCCTTCTGGGCCTCCAAGGAGCAGATGACCTCTTGATTTTGCCTCTGAAGGGATTCCAGCATGGCTCGCAATTTATCACTGACCTCTCTCTCCTTCTGGGTTTCTTCACAGCACATCTGTACCTCGGCCTCCAGACGCCTCCTGGAACGAATGGCCTTCTGGTGCATTTTCTCAACAACAGCAGCTAGCTCCACAGTTCGAGACCTCTCTTCTTCCAGCTGGGCTTGGAGCTCTCGAACAAAGGTTTGTTCCAGACACGACTCCCTGTGCTGACAGGAAGCATCTTCTTTCACTCTCATGCTCAACTGTTCTGTCAAAACACGCTCATGATTCAAGGAATTCAGGAGCTCCAATGAATGACTTTTCTCAGCATCTAAATTTTTCTGTAGCTCCAACAGTTTAATCTGTTCCTGGGACAACAGTGCTTCACAGCGGGAGTGCTCGATCTGAAGCTCCTTGCGGAGATTACTGGTTACCGTCTTCTCGTGCTCCAAGGATACAGCCAGCGTGTTGCTCTGCACTGTCTGCAGCTCCAAGGCAGCCTGCAGCTCCTGCTCCAAAGGGGGAAGCACATGTTAACAGTCCAGCACAAACATTTCTGAGGAAGGCTGGCATTTGGCCATCTACAATCTCCTATTTTACCCAGGAAAACATTCACGGCTGAACTAGACTGGTTCAGGCATTAACAAATTTCATTTGAAATCACAAGTTTAATTTTCTAATTATCAGTACCATAAGGATGCTTGTTGGCAACAGGACCCCAAGTAACAAAACCAAAGATTGTAAAGTTGAAGTACGTTATTCCTTCTTCAATTAGGAAGACCCTTAACAGGAAATCACTATTCTTTCACATCACTCCATCACCTTAGTAGGTGTCATCTGAAGCAGAAATAATCCATGTTGACTGAAAAGGAACCAAAAATCTAAGAATAAGAGTAGATGCAAAACCTCTGGACTTTAGAGCCCATCTGTTTAAAGCACACGGTGCAGATAGAGAAATAATCCCTCCCTACCTCTGTTTTGGGAGCCAGCTCCTCTTCAGAAGGAATGGGAGCAGCTGCAGGGCAGCCTCAGGACGCTCACAGACAGTAAGAAGCTGCACTGCTCTTCTTCACAGGGGGTCTTGCCTACCCCCTCCTCTAGCCAGCATCACCTCTGGTCTTGTAGAAAGCCAGCGCAGATGCTAAGAACAGAAGCTTCCCCTTGTAGGGCTTCAAGGGATGTTTGGGAATGTAGGGGCAGGTTTGGGAACGCACAGGAGGGCTGGGGCATGGCTGCAGTGTGAGCTACAAATGGTTCAGCGTGTTGCACACTAAGCCTGGGGGGCTGTGCCTTGTGAACAAGGCAAAGAGAGAAATCTCTCTTTGCCTTGTTCATGATGGTCCTGGCCTTCCCTGCAGGCCTTTGTTAGCACCGTGTCGCAGAGGCAGTAACAAAAATCCCATCAATGAAACATCAGCCACAAACCAAAACATCCAACAGCCAGTTGATGTGAGAGGCCAGGCTAGGAGGGAGGCGAGTCAGCACTGTGTTTCCTCGCTTGGGGCATTTCACTAGAACTGTTTGGAGTTTGCTTGGGGGTTTTAAGTTTAAAAAAAATTTATGTTAGATTTTCTCCCTTTTTTAGTCACTGGAGGCCTTTTACAAGAACTATCACATTCAATCTTCAGAAAGAAAGCTGTTAATTTGTTTTCAGTTCAGTTTAGAAGAAAAGGACCAAAAAAAGACCTTGGTTAAGTTCCAAAAATACATCTTATATTGGAAAGGCTTCAGCTGCTCTCTGCCAAGCATATGTCCCATCGGGTGGTTTTCTTCATAACCTCAACTGATCATACACATCACATCCCTCGCAGCCCTTTCGCTCTGGAATGAAGGCACAGCTACAGCAGCATCTGGCTCTCTCTGTACAGCATGGGATGGGGCTGAACCAGTCCCAGGACCACAGAAATGCTAGGCTCCCAAGGAATTAGACATGGGGGGAAGCATTAAACTTCCCATTTCCGTACATGCAGTTAAGGAGAGTGAGCTGAAACCTTCAGTTCTGTGTGAACAAAATAAACCCTATGTATGTTCAGTAGAAGTCTGAGGGGTTTTATAAACATTTATTAAAAAAACCCAGAAGTAACTTGTCAGTTAACTTCACACAGCAAGGGAGGTGAACTGAAGCATCGCGATGCAGGGCATTACCTCTAAGGCCTTGATCTTTTCATCTTCTGCTTTCTTCTGCTGGAGCTGATGTTCCTCAAACAAACCTCGCAACTCTGTTGCCTTCAGTTGTTCAGCCTGTAGGTCTTCAAGTGCAGCTATCAAATCCATTTCTTTTTTTCCCAATTCAAAACTGCAAAGTTTTCAAAATAACATATCTATGTTCAGAACATCCCTCACCAGCAGCACAAGCAAGATGGTGAGTTCCTTTTAGTGAGTTGCTCTGCTGACTTAGGGCAGCCCCCACTCTTTATAAAGAGGATCTGTTGTTAAGTTGCAGCTATTCAGAGCCTGAAAACATTGCCCTCCCCACAAGCAAAGCTCCAGTTCCTCTATTTGGTGAGACAGGGAGAAGTTACCTATCCTAGTAGAGCAACACTGCTGTTCTGTGACAGAAAAAAACCAAAAGACCAAAACAAAAGCTGCAGAAAAGGTGCAGGACAGGGATACAGGGACCCAGGCTTTGCTCTTTCCACAACCTTCTCGGTCAAGGCCACAGAAAAGGTAAAAATGCAAATTGAATGAGGAATAAATAAATGTATGCAGTTGGTAAAGAAAAGAGAACACATCCCTGAGAAGCGAGAGATACCAGTTTTCCTCCTTGTGTGTTCAAGTGCTACAGCATTTGTGGATCCAGTGAGTATAAAGCTCTATTGATAATTGAAAAAAATATATCTACTTCTCACCGTAACCGGCTTATTTCCCTCTGAAGCTCTTCTAGGGATTTCTGCTGCCTTTCATTCTCTTGCTTACTTTCATGAAGCTCTGATTTCAGGGATGCTTTTTCTTGATTCAAGAGATCCCATGCTGCAGAGGCTCTCTTCTGCTCCTCCAACAGGGTGCTGTGCAAGTTGCTTGCAATAGATCTTTCCTGCTGAAGCTTATATTCTAAAAATTCAACTAGGAGAAGAGAGCATTAATGGCTGTTTGTATGACAGAACACGATGATGTTAGCACTTCAGTCCAAACTAGCGCAACTAGTTTGGACTGAATCGGCTTTGTCAGTGTTCTTGCCTGGAGTACTCGTTTCGTGTCAAACATGAGGTGACACCGGAGACACAGGCACGCTTCCAATGGACCAGGTGAAGTGAGGAGGACATGAAAGCTAGAGTAGCTCTCATAGTCTTGCCTAAGTAGCCTGTTGCTACAGGCCTCCAAACCTCATTAAGCAAACCCATCCATTTACCAGCAAACATTCTACATAAAGAATTTCCCAAAAGACACAGAGGCCATTTTACTCTTCCTGATGCTTTTCTACAAGTACACACTATTTACCAGTCACCCTTCAGTTCTATCACTTTGGGTTATTTTAACACTTCTCATTTTTAACTACTAATACTAGAAAAAACAATTCCTTCCTTGCTAAAGTTGTAGGAAATCTGAGTGCATTAGAAAAACTGAAGAACTGTACAGCACCGTGGATGCCTCTTCCCTGAAGACATTCAAGGTCTGGGTGGATGGGGCTCTGAGCAACCTGCTCCAGTGAAGAAGTCCCTGCTCGCTGCAGGGATGTTGGACTTGGTGACCTCTAAAGGTCCCTGCCAACCTAACGCATTCTGTGATACTATGATCTGCTTCTCTACAAGACAATCTTGTTGCCTTTTATCTTTTAGGCAAAGAAAAAAGAAAAGGAAAGAAGTGACCACAGAACACGAACTTGGCAATTAATACCTCTCCTCTGAAGCTGGTGTTCTTGTTTGTTCCCACGGTCTTCTGTGTTGGTAAGGGTTTCCTGCAACTTCTGCAGCTTCTCCTGGTTCTGGAGATGTGTCATGCGCAGCTGAGATTGGAGGTCCTGTATTTCAGAGAGCAAGCTATTCCGGTCTGAGGAGAAGAGGTGCTCTACAACCATCTGCCTGTGTTCCTCCTGAAAACAAACCAACTCCTATTAAATCTATGAGGCTATTCCCATATTTTCGGCAAAGATAATCCCTATAGAAACCCTTGCAGTACAGTTTTATATGGATGTTACTTCAAATGACAGTTTGTGCATCATATGAATGCCAAATATTAAGTAAAAAACCCCCAAATCCCACTTCACTGGATTCCAAATAGAGCAATCCTGATTGATGAGAGTTTGTACATCATTATGACAAACCATATGGTCTGAATCTGAAAACTAAATCTTATCAGCAAAAGCTCATCAACATAAACCATGTGCAGGAGAAGTCAGTGAAGCTCCAGGTGGAATTTTCCCCCTCCTCTTTTTATCAGATATTTCCTATTCCCTATCACCATCTTCAGGTCACTTTTTTCTGGATGCCAACTAATCACTGTGCTTTGTAACACGATGTGCAGAGTTTAAGAAAAATGGTACCAAAGCGAAGTCTATTTTGATCCCACACAACCTGATTAATGCATGTAGAATTAGCATAGTGATCTATAGCACTTCAAGAGGTTTTCTTACTTGTTGTTTCATGATATACTCCAGTTTTTCCCCTAATGAAGCTTCACCATCAGAATCAGTATTGCAAAAGCAAGACTTCAAGTCAGCTTGCAAAATGTTTCTCTCCTTCTCAAATACATTCTGTACTGCTTGCAGAAGTTCTCCTCTCCAGTCAGCAGCAACACCAGAATGCTCCTGGGAAAGAAAACAAACCCACGTAATTTTTGAGTTTAAAATGGCACCTCTTAATGTCCACCACGCTTTCCTCCTGTTCTTGGGTTGGGACAAATCCTCAGTCCCAACACAGGCTGGTGGATGATGTGATGGAGAGCAGCCCCTTTGGAAAAGATTTGGAGGTACTGATGGTAGCTGAACATAAGCCAGCAGTGGGCACTCACACCCTAGATGGTCAATGGCATCCACACAAGTGTGGCCAGCACATCAAGAGAGGGGATTCTCAACCCCTTCAGTGCTGCATCCAGCTCTAGAGCACTCAGCACAAGAAGGACATGGACCTTTTGGAGAGGCTCCAGAGGAGGCCAGGAGTATGCTCAGATGGCCTGAGAGAGCTGGGGTTGTTCAGCCTGGAGAAGAGAAGGCTCTGGGGAGACCTCTGAGCCCCTTCCAGTCCCTGGAGGGACCTCCAGGAAAACTGGGCAGGACTGTTTGGAAGGGCATGGATCGATAGGACAAGAGCCAATGGGTTTAAACTAGAGCGGGGCATGGTTAGATGGGACCTTAGGAAGATGTTCTTCCTTCTGAGGGTTGTGAGACACTGACACAGGTTGCCCAGAGAGGTGAGGCAGGCCCCATCCCTGGAGATATTCAAGATCAGGGTTGATGGGGCTCTGGGAAACCTGCTCTAGTTCAGGGGGTCCCTGCTCACTGCAGGGGGTGGGACTAGATGAGATGGCCTTTGGAGGTCCCTGCCAACCCAACGCATCATAGGAGTCTCTACTGTGTGTGAGTATACTGGCCTGCTAGCTTAAACAGAGCAAAGTAGTTTTAAGAGTTGCATTTGGATCTCGAAAGTCCCTTGCTCCTCACACATACACACACTCACACTAACTACACACCCATGGGCATTCACTCCTGCACGTGTGAGAAGCTGGTTACACTGCTGTAAAGGACATGTTTAGTGTCATACCGTGTCTCCACTGTTTGCCACGTTGCTCAGGTAATCTTTCAGTGACTGTATAGCGTCCAGCAAGGCTGAGCCCTCCTTCTGCCACCCTTCCACCACCGCTCTGCTTGGATGAATGTCTCTCACCTCCCTAAAACCTAAGGGATGTTCTGACAAAGCCAAAATTTTGTGGCTCTCCTCATATACCATCTTCAGCACAGTCTGAGAAATAAGAAGAAAAAGAAAAGCAAAATATCAGGAATCAGGTGGCAGCATCCTGACAGCACAGGAGTGGGACAGGGGGATGGGGGCTGGACAACACAAATAGGGTGGCTGGCTGAGCTCTGCCCTCTGCCTGGAGTGGGGAGTAACACACACACACACACACTAACACACTAACACACACACACACACTCACACTATGGTGGCCACTGTATTCTTCAACAGTCACACTGTTACGAGTACAAATGGTGGCCACGGCCAGAGCCCCGTTTTGCTGTGCACATTAACATGCTAATAGCCGGTAAATCAGCAGGCTGTACTTGAGCTTTACTGTTTCTGGACTATTCAGCTTCCTTTCCTGGGAATAAGCTAAGTTCTAACAAGTCCAAAGCCATGTTACTAAACTTCAGTGATGTCAGAATCCCGAATTACGTATTCAAACAACCTTGCTTAATTCAGCAGATTATGCAAAATGAACATCTCCCAAAATAATCAGTCTCAGTAATTTACATGGTGGAAAAATCTCAACTGTTGTCACACAAAATAATTCCTTTTAATAAAATAATCCCTTTTAAATAAATTCCCTGTTCACAAACTATTCCATCATGCACAGATGTTTCCTGGTTTCTCTTCAAGAAAGGTCACTTGCCCTGTCCCTCCCTGCCCTGGGCACCAGCCCCTCTCCAGCTCTCCTGGAGGGACTGGAAGAGGCTCAGAGCTCTCTCCAGAAGAATCTTCTCTTCTCTTCTCTTCTCTTCTCTTCTCTTCTCTTCTCTTCTCTTCTCTTCTCTTCTCTTCTCTTCTCTTCTCTTCTCTTCTCTTCTCTTCTCTTCTCTTCTCTTCTCTTCTCTTCTCTTCTCTTCTCTTCTCTTCTCTTCAGGCTGATCCAGCTCAGTTCTCCAGAGCAGAGGTGCTCCAGCCCTGAGATCATCTCCGAGGGCTCCAGTAGTTCCCTGTCCTTCTTGTCTTGTCTGCAGAGGTGCAGAAAATCTCCCCACAGACTTTACGGTCCCTTTATGGTCACACTGCTGGAGTTGCAGCCCAGGACACGGATGGCTTTCTGGGCTGCCAGCACACATTGCCAGCACACATCCAGATTTTTCCCCACCAGTACTTCCAGGTCCCTCTCCTCAGAGCTGCTCTCAATCCCTTCTTCCCCAACCTGTATTGATACTGGGGGTTGTCCTGACCCATGATGTGCAGGACTTGATGCAGTTCACACAGTCCCCCTGTGCAGGTGCCTTGGGATGACATTCCTTCCCTCCAGGCTTGTCGACCCACCACACAGCTCAGTGCTGTTGGTGGACTTGCTGAAGGTGCCCTCAGTCCCACTATGCCATTAATGAAGATACAGCCTAGACCTCTAAGGAAGACCACTCATTACTAGTTTTCACTTCAATATTGAGCTGCTGACTGTCACTGCAAAAATCCCCCCAGCTTCATGGGTGCCCTCCCCACCGCCATCTCACTGGCAAGGCAGCACAAGAAGCTGAAAGTCCTTGACTGCTTGGTAAGCATGAAAAACATCCACGTGTTATCACCATATTCTCAGCCTCCATCCCAGACACAGCACTGCACCAGCTAGGAGGCAGGAAGGTGAAAGTGCCCCTGCAGAAGCCAGGGCACTCAGCATGGGAGGGACAGTTCAATCCCCCAGGCCTTGCCGTGAGGTTCAGGGACTTACAATGTGAAGACTTGGCAAAGAAAGCTCTTGAACACCTCAGCCTTGTCAGCTATCACTAGTTCCATCTCCTTTATTGTGTGTGCATGTACACATACGTCTTCTTTCACCCTTCTTTTCTGTCCAGCACACCTATATTCTTCCGCACAGTCCCTTCAGATTCCCCTCCAGCCATGCCTTGGCTGTCCTGTCCCATCCCACCCCTCCAGTGTCCCCGTGCTCTCCTCAGGTCACGTACTCCTGATTTCACTCCTGCACGTTTCTATTCTACCCTTTAGTGTGACAAGGGAGTCCTTACTTGTTCAAGCAGCTGTGCTTGTCTCCTGCCTTCCTTGCCTTTTTGAACAGTTTTTAGCCATCAATTGCATTGCTCCAGTTGTGGATTTGTCCTGCCAGGTTTCAGTGACAGCCAGAGATTGCAGCTTCCTAGCTGCATGATAGTGCCACTGGCCAGCCATGCTGTGTGCACCGGTATAGAGCCACTTCATATGGGCTGCTGACTGCACAACCTCCTTGGAGTAACATGCTCCACTTTCTCTGAGGCATTTCAGAGGTGGTTCCCTGTTCGGTTCCTGAGACACCACCTCTTCTGTTGCCCAAAACTCCTTCCTCTCCTCCCACTAAGTTGAATTTAAAGCTCTCCTTATAGGTTTGACCAGCTTATCAGTGAGGACACTTCTGTCCTGCTTGGACAAGTGAATCCTATCAGCTCCTGACAGACCTAGCTTCTCACAGGTAGATCCAGGTACATACTTTCTTAATCCTGCCTTGCAGACTTAGTTGGCAACCACTGCTCAGTCTTCTGTATGTTCTTCATGCTCTTCAAACTGAGTCTCAAAGATCCCTCTGTACCTTGCTGTGGTGTTTTCACAGCTCTCCATTATCTCAGAATGACAAAAACGGGCTGGGGAGCACGATATCAAGCTAGCTATGCTTATTTATGAAAGAGCTTTCTGTAAGGCTCCAAGACAAACTTACAGGTCAGGTCAATCAGTCCTTGCACCAGCACATTCTGGAACAGCACCAGTGCTTTAATTTTAATTCGAGCAAGCACAAGGAAGACAAATGTCAGCAAATTTGTCACGTGAGAGACACAAAAACAACTCAGACCGAGGCAACTACAGGCCGGTCAGGCTCACATCTGTGCCCGGCAAGGTCATGGAGCAGATTCTCCTGGGGACCATGCTAAGGTACATGGAGAACAAGGAGGTGGTTGGTGACAGCCAACATGGCTTCACCAAGGGCAGATCGTGCCTGACCTACCTGGTGGCCTTTTATGATGGAGTAACAGCATCCGTGGATAAGGGACGACCAATGGATGTCATCTACCTGGACTTGTGCAAAGCCTTTGACACTGTCCCGCACGACATTCTTCTCTGTCAACTCAAGAGGATGGGTTTGACGGATGGACCACCCGGTGGATAAGGAACTGGCTGAATGGCCGCACTCAGAGAGTGGTGGTCAACGGCTCAATGTCCAAGTGGAGACCGGTCACGAGTGGCGTCCCTCAGGGATCCATGTTGGGCCCGGTCCTATTCAACATCTTTGGGGGTGACATGGCCAGTGGGATGGAGTGCACCCTCAGCAAGTTCACCGACGACACCAAACTGTGTGGTGCTGTCGACACGCTGGAGGGGAGGGATGCCATCCAGAGGGACCTTGACAGGCTGGAGAGGTGGGCCCGTGCCAACCTCATGAGGTTCAACCAGGCCAAGTGCAAGGTCCTGCATCTGGGTCGGGGCAATCCCAGGCACAACTACAGACTGGGCGGAGAGTGGCTCCAGAGCAGCCCTGAGGAGAAGGACTGGGGAGTGCTGGTGGATGAGAGACTCAACATGAGCCGACAATGTGCTCTTGTGGCCCAGCAGCCAACCGCATCCTGGGCTGCATCAAGAGCAGCGTGGCCAGCAGGTCGCGGGAGGGGATTCTCCCCCTCTACCCTGCCCACTGGAGACCTCACCTGGAGTACTGTGTCCAGTGCTGGAACAACCAGCATAAGAAGGACAGGGTCCAGATGGAGAGGATCCAGAGGAGGCCACAAAGATGATAAAGGGGCTGGAGCACCTTTCCTACGAGGACAGGCTGAGAGAGTTGGGGCTGTTCAGCCTGGAGAAGAGGAGGCTCCAGGGAGACCTTCTAGCGGTCTGCCAGTACCTCAAGGGGGCCTACAAGAAAGATGGGGAGAGGCTGTTCAGTAGGGCCTGTTGTGACAGGACAAGGGGTGATGGTTTCAAAATAGAGGGAGATTTAGATTGGGTATTAGGAAAAAGTTCTTTCCTGTAAGAGTGGTGGAGCACTGGAACAGGTTGCCCAAGGAGGTGGTGGATGCCCCATCCCTGGAGAAGTTCAAGGCCAGGTTGGATGAGGCCCTGAGCAACCTGATCTAGTTGGGGGTGTCCCTGCTTCTTGCAGGGGGGTTGGACTAGATGACCTCTGGGAGTCCCAACTCTAATCATTCTATGATTCTATAACTCAAGAAGCATAATCAACTTGAAGTTTAAACCATCACAGAACACAGTGTAAAGGCAGCACATAACTCCTAACAGGTAATGGTAACTACCTGATATTAGCATTTCCTTTTTGCTGTTTCAGTTTTAATTTGGTATTATGCTTCTATTAATCACCCATTACCTTTAGCTGTGATGAAAGTACTTCCTTTTCCCTCACTGAATCCATGACATCTGGAAACATTTCACAGTAGCGCAGATAAGCCATGAAACTGGGATACAGGGTGTCTGATGTTTGCAGTTCCTGCTTCAGTTTAGCTGCCAAATTTGAGGCGATATCTGAAAAGAGACAGTCCCCACCCCAAGTATTACAGAGACAGAAAGAACCTGAAGCCAGCACAACCACTTGCAAAATAGCCATGATTTCTTCTGTGGGTATGAATGTAGGGTCAGCTGAGCTGGCCAAGATATCAAATAACTTCCAGTAAATGTCGTGAAGTTGCCTTTAGCACCAGAGAAAGCACTGCAGGTAAGTCAGGACTTGCTAAAACCCCATGTCTCCTTTTTGGTATGTAAAGATGAAAAAGTAAAAGAATTCCATGAGCCCAAATATACACATCTTTCTAAAGAAAGAACCACCTAACAAAGGCACAGCTTTCAAATAAAAGATGGAGAAAAAATGGGGAAAGAGGAAATACAGTATTTTTATGCTGAAGTTAAGAAAAGGTGAAGGGAATCTACAAGGAAAGTTCAACTTACTGCTGCCGTTTCCATCGCTCATTGCATCTATGGCAGAAGCTCTTGATCTTACATCGTCTCGTAAATCAGAAGGGGTTAAAGTTAGATTATCAGCGTCTCCCATCTGCTTGGAAAGAATTTTTTCATGCTAATTTAGTTTTCTGAATCCAGCTGTAGAATTTTCTGCATTTATAGCAACTTTGTTACAAGGGCAGGTTTTAGTGAATGCCTGTGCAGTCATAGCACATGGAGACAACAAATACTGCAGTGAACACCTGCCCTTGGGGAGCCACTCCATCCCCTTTTTTGCTCCCTTAAAAGAGTCATAAGAAACAGACATGTATTTATAATCAATCACCTTTTAAGAGTAAGGCACAAAACTATACAACTAATGATTGATTTCCTGAAATACACATTATCTCTTCTAGCCAAATGAGACATGAATGTGTAAGAGATTTCTGTTAAAAAGAAAAACCCGCTCTCAATTTTTGAAACAGTTTCTTCTAACACTCAGTGACAGATATTCCTAAGATGTTACAGTAAGTTTTGTTCACTGAAAGAAGTTCTACACAAAGATTTGCACGATACATCACAAATGTATCAGTTACTTCCCTGTAGCCACTGCAAAAGCACTGGGATTTAAGAGTCCTCTCAATTCTTCTGAGAGCACAAGACAACACTCTTATGTTTTAAACTGACACGTGAGCAGATCATAGTCACAGGCACGACACAAAGCCAGATCTCAATTATTAGAAGCTGTGGTATACAGTGTTTAACAACTAACAGTTGTACATCCAGAATATTACTGGACTTTACCCCCTCCAAGTTTCTACCACTTGCAGCCAGTGGCCCAACAATGATCTGAGTGGGACAGAGCTGAGCAGTCTTGTTTAATTAGAATTCAATTAGACTTGAAATTATCACTTACCAAAATCTTCTTCTCCACATCTTGGTCATCATCAACAGAGTAGGTACTTTCAGAGAAAGCTGGAGATTTTCTGTCTACTCCCACCACTTTTTCACAGCCACTTCCATACAGCTTAGAGTATCCCAGGAGCACAGAACCATCTTCTTGCATGGATGACCCGGTGTGCATCATTTCAAAATCTATGCTTTCCACTTCCGAAAAGGGTGTCAGATGAAGCTCTGGTTGAAGCTCCATGCTTATATCTTGCTTTCTCACAATCTCAGGTGATCCCCACGAAGCCATACCTACAAGGAAATTCTGGAAGTCTTTTGAAGTGTCTGTGCTTATGTTCAAGTTGTATTTTGGAGAACTGGGAGTTTGATGAGTTTCCAACATTTCCCGGCAATGTTTTTTCAAACCTTTCTCCTCTTGGGAGCTGTTGATCACATCCAATTCCCAAGTCAAGCTATTTTTTTGTGATTGCTTAATCTGAGGTTCTGGATTTATATTGCCAGTTGTCAAGTCAAACATAGCTTCATCTTTTTCCTACAATGAAATAACACATTGTTTTATGGAATTTGAATACAGAAAAGTTCTTGTAAAATTTAATAGCCATATCTAGTATTACTCCCAGGTTACATGTAAAACTGATCCAACTGTTTAGTGCAATTTACAAGCCAACTAACTGGGTTTTGTGACAAGCACATAATCAATCACAGAAAAAAAAATCTGTACAATAATCATGTTTCTGCAGAGCTGGCTTTTGTATCAAGCAGGAAAAAACGGGTGGTTCTTGTAGCTGCGTAGATAACCTTCCTACTTCCAAATAAATACAAAACTGTTGCTTTCCTAACAGGACAAACTTCCTAAACTGTCATGATGCTTAATTCCCGACCCAGGGCACCAAGAAGAAATGGTTCAGAAGTCTGCAGATGGTTCCTACAGCTACCATTTCAATGCAGGAGAAACTGTCAGCCATCTACATCTAGTCACTGGAGGGAAGAGCAGCATGGATTCACATGTCCCACTAAGTCAGCCACACAGCAGCCATACACACCTGCATGCTATGTCCTACATTTCAAGAAGGTACCTTTCCACATCATGTTCCCAAAGGGGTAACTGACACTGGGTGTGAGGGGCTGAGCCTGGCTGGAGGTCAGGTGCCCCCCAAAGTCGCTCTGTCACTGCCCTCCTCAGCTGGGCAGGGGAGAGAAGATGTAATAAAATGTTTATTGGTGGAGATAAGGACAGGGAGAGATCAGAGAGAGCTGGCATTTACTCTGTTGGACTAGTGGAAGCTTTTAGCACCTTTCTGCAGAAGCCACACCTGCAGTCAGCCATTACCATCACAGGCACAACAGACTCAACAGCTCATTTATTACCCAATCAAAACAGAATAGCGTTATGAGAAATAAAATTAACTCAACCACATTCCTCCCACCCCCACCCAATCTCACCCCCTATTTCTCTCCCTCTTCCCCCAGTAGCACAGGGGGATGGGGAATGGGAGTTGGGGTCAGTCCATCAGCAGTGCCTCTGCTGCTCCTTCCTCCTCAGGGGAACATTCCTCACAATCTTCCCCTGCTCCAGCGTGGGGTCCTGTGGAGGATTTTAACAGGTAACAGACATGAGCAATCCAGCATTTGCTGAGATGGCTGTTAGGGCCATAAACAAGATGGTTGTTTATCAAGCTAGAAGAAAAGAAGAATGTAAAGCACCAATCAGCAAGCAGGTCTCGCTACAATACTTAACCTATGAGAAGAGACTGTTAGGGGGTGTGCTTTGTGTACTGGGAAAAAGGAACATATAAATATTGGGTTTGGAGGGAAATAAAGTTGGCATCAATTGATCACATTGATCTGAAGTGATGACCTGTTATTCCTCCGCAACAGGGTCCCACCCATGGCAGAGAGTCCTCCACGACCTTCTTCATGTGAGTCCTCTCCCACGAGACTTCAGATCCTCACCCACTGCCCCAGCATGGGTCACTTCCATGGGGTGCTGACATCCAGGCCCAGACTGCTCCAGCCTGGTCCCCTATAGAGTCACAAGACCACCAGCAACTCTGCTCCGGCGTGGGCCTCTGTCTCTCTCCACAGGCTGCAGGTGCTGTCAGAGGCTTGCTCCAACACAGGTCACAGCATCTTCCATATGTCTCCACCTGCTCCAGCATGGAGCCTCTCCATGGGCTGCAGGTGAGGTCTCTGCTCCCCATCATCTTCCACGGGCTGCAGGGGAACAACCTGCTCCACTCTGGTCTTCTCTAGGGGCTGCAGGGCAATCTCTGTTCCAGTGTCTGGAGTACCTCCTGTCCTTCCTTCTGCACTGATATGGGAGGCTGCAGAGTTCCTGCTACTTGCAGTTTCTATTTTTTTCCCTTCTAAACTCTGTTACTCCAGACAGAGGTGCTACCACCATGGCTGAGACTCAGCCTTGGCCAGCAGCAGGTCTATCCTTGAGCCCAGCTGGCATTTACTCTGTTGGACTAGTGGAAGCTTTTAGCACCTTTCTGCAGAAGCCACACCTGCAGCTTCCCACTATCAAAACTTTGCCATGCAAACCTGAAACACTAGGTCAGACTTTCTACAAGTCAGGTTTCACAGTCTTTCTACCCAACCTCCATCTTTGATGGAGGCCAAGAGGGAATCATAACTAACATAGCCATGACAGGTGCCCATCTTCCCCAGTTGTTGTGCTTCTTGCACATCCGTAGCTACCTGAATGGCCACACACCCTTTCCTGGAGTGTGAGGGCATGGTTACTTCCCAGGCCAAGGCTAGACTTACACCTTCAAAGTGCAGAGTGCTGAAACATCAACACCGTCCCATGGAGCACGCAGGTACATCGCTGCGGATCCAGCCCTGCCGACCTTGCAACAAGGGCTCTCACTCAGTCAGCATTTCTATATAAAGAGCTTTTTTCTTCTCTGCCCTGGCTTCAGGTCACATCCCCAAGACCTCTTGGAGTTACTGTTCTCTTTGTGCGAACTTACTGTTCTTTTCAACAGCCAGGTGTGCCACAGACACCACAGGAAGCCACTGCTGGGACTAGCACTGACTAGAACCGGTTGGACTTGATGATCCTTATGGTCCCTTCCAACTCAGTATATTCTATGATTGTAAGTCCCTCTGCTTGCTCTGAAGTCAAACCCTACCCCGTCTTTCAGCCTCCAAAGCTGTTACCCAAACTGGAGGCTGACAAACAACTGGAAAATCTCTGAACCACAGCATGAAAATATCTTCACCCTCATCCTTATCACCTCAGGGATACAGTGTGGTATGACGTGCCCTCCCTGGTTGATTAACGAACCCTAAGGCCAGCATCCAGCTTGCTGTACTCCCAGAGATGGTCAATGCCACTCCTACCGACACTCCAGAGGGAAAAGTTGGCACAAGGGGTGCCTCTTCTGTGGCGGAATGGAGACTCCAGAGCACATCTTGAGCAGCTGCCACTCCTAACACCCCCACAATTTTGGCAGAAGGGCTTGGCTGTCTTGCTCTCTCCACTTCAGCACCCTGGGAGCACTCTCTCAAAAGCCCCCTCCCAAACTGGCTCACCCACTGCTTCAACAGGGGGCTGTTTTCCCTCCTTGCTGCCCTTCTGTAAGAGTTGAACCAAAAACCATAATTGTCTCAACATTGTCATCAGAGACTTTGATAACGAGGTACCTGGACACTTTGGGTAGCATTTTGGGACATTTGGGACCCTTTGGGACACAAGTTTGCAGCCACAGGCTTGCAGCTGCCTGCCTGGCCACTGGAGTCGCAGTCACTACTCTAAGGAATGGAACTGTACCCAAACAAAGCTCATCAGACCAGGCAAAGGTGCCATCTCCATGGATACATTACCTGAGAACAAAGGACAGTTTGGATCCTGAAAGTTCTGTGTGCTTGGGCAGGCTCAAGCAAAGAGACTGCTGCTGAACCAGAGCCATCAGGACGGAGCCACCGCATAGATAAGGAGGGACAAGGAACTCTTTGTACCCAGAAGACTGCAAACCCTCATCTAAAGGCCTAGTGACTGCAGTAGACCTGTGCATGCAAGCGGGGCAGTATGCTAATGGCTGCTGGGACAGCATAAAAGATGACTTCTTTGTGATGAACCCACCACAGAGCACTGAGGTTCGAAGGGCTGATGGGATGCCGCCTGGACCTGGAACCATAGAGGCGCTTTGGAGCCTGCGGTGGTAGCTGTTGCCCTCTCTCCTCTCACCTCTTTCCTTTACCTTGTCTCCCTTTACCTATTGCATGAAGGCAATAAAGCTGCATTGTTTGATTGAAACCCAACTCCTTGGCGTGGTTGTCCTGATCTTTATCATGTTGAGATCCTGGCAAAACTCCACCTGGAGTGGACTGTCACACTTTCCTACTGCCATCACCTCAGGGAAGGTTAAGCTGGACTAGAACAAACTTTCTGGAAGGGAATGCTGCCAGGCAGCAGAGCTTTGCCTGGTCCTTCGCACATGGACATGTCTGCCCAGCTTCCTGTGACCCAGGGTCTGCATAGCCCAGGCCACATACGCCATCATCATCTCTCTGACAGTTCTTGGCTGATCAGTTTAAGCCATTTTAAGACAAAACTATTCTTCTGACCTCTTGGATTCTGCGGCTAAGAGTCTAAATGATGCACTGCCAGAAAAGGTGTATCTTTGCTTTATTTTGAACTTGCCACCATGCAAATTTCATTTAATTCCATTCCCTGTGCCTCTTACATTGTAAGATACAGTGAGTAATCGTTCCCTCTCTCATTTTAGAGAGTCATAAAATCACAGAATGTATCAGGTTTGCAGGGACCTTTAGAGGTCATCCAGTCCAATGTCCCTGCAGTGAGCAGGGACAGCTTCACTAGATCAGGTTGCTCAGAGCCCCATCCACCCTGACCTTGAATGTCTACAGGGATGGAGCTGCTACCACCTCTCTGGGCAGTCCAGCCCAGTGACCTACCACCCTCAGAGTGAAGAACTTTTTCATAATACCCAACCTAAATCTCCCCTTTTCTAGTCACCTTAATGCTTTTGTGTTACCATCCATCATAGCTGATGACTCCTAGCACGTTTTAAGCCTTGTGTTAGCTGCAAGTACTTTGCCCTTTTAAACTACTTTTACACATTTCATTTCAATACACTGCCTAATTTCCCCATTTCCCCCCTTTTTGGGAGAAATAAAGGGAACCAAGAATATATATATATATATATATATATATTCTATACAGGGCTCCTTTGGTCCTCTATAAATGCCACATCACTATTACACACAGGCTCTTCAGCATTTACAGTTTGAACCAACTCTCATTCTCTGTTTGGGGTTAAGTAAATAGCTGCTTAATCTCATGAGAATTTTCTCCCGGTACTCCAAGCAGCAGACATTTCTTTTCCACTGAAGATGCTCTGCATAATGGCACTGAGACAATCCATACCAGAACTACCAAAGCACCCAACTAGTGTTATTTTTCCCCTCCTCAAGCCCTTGGGCTCAGGGTCATTATCTTGCTCAGACAGTTGAAGTTTTAAACAAAATGTTTTTTTCCTTAAGCTGGGATGAGCTAGATCTCTGTACTCAGCAGTGGTGAGGCTGCACCTCGAGTGCTGCATTCAGTACTGGGCCCCTCACTCCAAGAAGGACATTGAGGTCCTGGAGCAGGTGCAGAGGAGGGCAACCAGGCTGGGGAAGGGTCTGGAGAAGCAGCTGAGGGAGCTGGGGAGTTGAGTCTGGAGAAGAGGAGGCTGAGGAGATACCTTCTCCTTGCCTGGAATGACCTGACAGGAGGTGGGAGAGAGGTGGGTGATGGTCTCTTGTGCCCAGCGACAGGGGACAGGACAAGGGGAATGGCCTCAAGCTGCACCAGGGCAGGTTCAGATGAGATGTCAGAAGAAATTCTTCCACCAAAGAGCTGTAGGGGTGTGGAACAGGCTGCCCAGGGAGGGGGTGGAATCCCCACCCCTGGGTGTATTGAACAGACAGGAGATGAGGTGCTCAGGGAAATGGTTTAGGAGAGGACAGGGACTGTAGAACTCGATGATCTTAATGGTCTTTTCCAACGTAGTGATTCTGTATCATAACAGATGCTTGAAGACGTAGTAGCTTAGTTTGACATGGTATATTCTGCAACACTGATTATCATCCTTCTGCAGCCTATTTTAAAACTTTTGCCACTTACACATGGAAACACATATACTATAAACATGAACTTCAACATTTCAGAATTTAAGTCTCTATTTGAAAAGTGGTTTCAAAATCATGTAACTACCTCCAGAATTTCAGCAGCCCTTCTTGTTGTTCATGGAACAAAACTAGACTGAAGGTGTATCACATTATGTGAGTATATGTAATCATGACAGTCCAGTGCACCAAATGTAACCGGACTTAGAACAACAAACTGAGGATCGCTGCAAGTTACTTTAACCCTTAATGCAACATACGCCTGACTTGGAAGTCCAATAATTCTTCCTACAAACCATCACTTCTACGTGGTGCTGAAAACCCATCATCCCTTCCCACTACAAAGAGACAAGTGGTACAGCATGAGCCAAGCACCCTGATTTATTATACCCACATCATACTGCCAATCAGGACCCTGAAATCCACAGAGACCTAAGATCTAACTTTCCCATCCCTTTCCACCCAGAAACTTTTCCTATAAGCCCTCTTCTGTAAGAGACAGTAAGTTGATATATGACAGACAACTACAGCTCTCTGAGAAATGTCACACCTGGGTCGTACCACTTTCCATAACTGAATAATTTAATACAAGTTCGCATTAGATGATCTGGAGCAAAGGGGCCTAGGGAAGATATGGAGTAAATACAATAAGGAGTCACAGTAAATATTTAAAAAAACCCATGATACATTACAGAGTATTTTCAAGTAGTTCTCCAAGACAGCCACAAAACATAGCGAACATGGTCCCAGTAGCTTGTGGTGGGTTGACTTCGGCTGTCCCAGATGCCCACCCAGCTGTTCTCTCTCTCTCTCTCTCTCTCTCTCTCTCCCACCCTCCCTCCCTATCCTCAACAGATCAGGAATTGAAAAGGTAGAAAAAGCTCATGACAGGAGATAAAGACAGGGATATCACCTACTAACTACTCTCATGGGCAAAACAGACTTGACTTGGGGACAATGTACTTAATTTACTATTAGCAATAGAGTCAGAGGGTGAGAGACAAGACAGACACTGAAAAGCCCCTCGCTACCTTTTCACCTCAGGCTGAATTTCTATCCATCACTCCAAACTCCTCTCCCTCCTCCCCCATGTGTGGATGTCAGCTCCAGCACAGGCTCTTACATACATAGCCTGTGCCTCACATGATTCTCTCCTTGGTCCTCACTGGCTGCATGGCAGTTTGCCCTGTCTTAAATTTGCTTTCGCAGTGGTGCCACACACGTGGTGGGATGGGCTCAATTGTGTCCCGCAGTGGAACCAGCTGTGCCTAGCACAGTATAGCCTTGGCCTTTCCTTGTAGCAACCCCCTCTGCAGCTCCTCCACTGCCAACAGCTTGTCAACTACACCCAACAGGCACCTTTGATTCATGCCCAAAGTGAGATCCATCTCAGAAAACATAACTGGATCAGGTTTCCATGCATCTCACCCTGTCCTGAAGTCCTTTCAGGCACCTACCTGTAGCTACTGCTGGTGAAACTACACAGTAGTAGACAGACAGACCCTTCAACTGACCCATGATGGCTGTTTTTATGCTGCAGTATTCATCTTCACCCTTCCTTACAGCAACAAAATTGGACTATTTTAAAAAAACAAATACTACTACTAAAATACAAATCACATACCAGTTTACCAGTACAGGAAGCCAGTGCTGCCGATGACTGATCAACATTTCCTTCCAGCTCTTCCAATTCGTCTGTTCCTTTAAGGGCTTTGCCTTTTCTTTCCCTCTGGCAGAATGGCTTGACAAGGTCAGTTTCTTCATGATCACATTGCTCCTTTGGCTTGTACAACTCCAACTGGGAAATAAGTTCACCTCTTTCCAACCGTAAGGCTTCAAGCTCTTTCTCATATGCCTCAACTTGATCTTTCAGTTTTGCAGTGTTACCTTGCAGTTCATCAATTTCTTTCTGATAAGCTACTTCTTTCTGATTCCGTGTATGCACCTGGAAATCAAGTCTAGAAAGTTCTAACTGAAGACTATAAACATCTTGAGCCTGACTTGTGTCTCTCTTTTCTAGCTCTGTTTGAAGCTCTTCTGCCTTTTTTGTTAAATACTGCAACTTGGTTGTATCAGCTTCTCTTTGATCTGCCATTGCCTTAATCTGCATATCTTTCTCTAGGATATTTGCTTCCCTTTCTCTCACTGCGTCTTCAAGTTCCTGAATGCGAGAAGTTTTCATCTTTGCTTCAACCTCTCTCTGAGAAGAATTTTTTTGGAAAAGGTTGTACTCTTCCTGAATTGCATCACTCTTAATACGCAGAGAGATCAGCTCTGCAAGGTGTTGCTCTGATGACTCTTGGAACTTCTGGCTTTTTTTCTCCAGAATTTCCACTTCCTTTTTGAACTGTGATTCCTTCTCTTTCAGTTGCTGCTGCAGAGCTGCTCTAGCAGTTGAGACAAACTCTAGTTCCTCCCGAAGTTCTCGCACTTCAGAGAGTAGCAATGTGTTTCTTCTGTTTGGATCAGTATCACCCTGACAATCCACCAGTCCCTTCTTCAGCTCGTTTTGAAGGTTCTCCACTGGCTTTCCCAGTTCAAATGGATAGAGATTATCTTGGCTGTCACTAACTTCATGACACACCGGTGCAAATTGTAACAGCTCTTTTTGAAGCTTCTCGATTACTCCGTGGAGTTGCTCTACTTCATCATCTTTGTCCCTACATAGCCTTTCCTGGTCTCCACGAAGATGCTCGACAAGTGATCTGAGTTCTTCAATTTCAGATTTCTGGTCTTCCACAACCTGAGCAAAAGGACAAGGTATGAATATCAGTGTATATAGGCTGAATTACTGTTGCACACAGTGCTTAAATTACATATTCCTTCTGAATCACGCAGGCATTGAATCACATGTTTAACATCAGAAAGAACTGCATGCTTCACCTGGTAGACACTCAGAAGAATCTCTACTTTTCCAAGAGAAATACTAAACAAATATAATTTACAGTAAGAATCTTTATACCCCGCCTCCCTCAGAATCAAGCAATGAACATATAGTAAGTACTCTTACTTTATTCTCCAGAGTATGCTCTAGCTCATGCTGGAGCCTCTTCACCTGCTCATTCAAGTGATCGATTTCTTGATTCTTTTCTTGAAGTAGTGCTTGTGGGAACAACAAAGCTGAGGAATCACCAAGGCTCAGATCCTGATTTTGCTTCATGTGAAGCTTTGCTAGATCCTCCTGAACAGACAAAACAGCAGTGTCATTACAAAGGACTTATGTTCTCTCCCAACCTAATGGTTGACATTAAGGAGCTCAAGAGCACAACAACAGCTGTTGTGCTTAGATTTGTACCCCCGCGTTAGATTGCCACAACAATTCTCGGCTTTCAAGGAAAGAGACAAACACTCTAGTTGTTGGACTGACAACCAACCAGTTTTCTAACTTGTAACATCTGCTATGGCTGCAGAGGTCAGGTATGCACACAAAACCCTAGTGCTTACCAAATGAAAATGCTGTAGTTTGCAGCTAGAAAGCCTTCTATATAAATCAAATAGGTATGGAACACAACACTGTTAAGCATGAATCTAGAGAATCTGGGGCTTCTTGTTCCACCATAACCAGCTTTCATAGAATCATAGAATGATTAGGGTTAGAAGCGACTCCCAGAGGTCATCTAGTCCAACCCCCCTGCAAGAAGCAGCCTCGTAATAGTAATGCAATATTCCCTTGACAAGAGAAACAAACTATGCATCTATTTCTAATGATCATGAGATGAAGACCACAACACTCAAGAAAGCAGATCTCTCAGATTTCAGCTAGTGCACACTAAAGCTAATGAAACCTACCTTCAAGTGTGCATTCTCTAACTGAAGCTGGCTGATGCTGGAAGTGCTAAGGTTTGTTTGCGTCTCTAATTGCAAGTTCAGCTGCAATATCTCCTCATTCTTACTGATCAAATTATCTTTATATTGTTCTAGTTGTTCTAACAAGCTTGCAATCTAAAAAAGAAAGAAGAAGAAAACGCATAGTTGTTTCAATTAAGTCCTCTTATTTAAGTGGAAAAAACTTCATTCATTGCCTTATTTCCTGACAGCAATTAACTTGCTCTGAGAGCAAATTCTGTGATTTAAACTCTCTAATCAATTTGGAAGAATACCATGCCTGAGGCAGAGTAAGAAGCTAATGTTCCAGCTCCTTGGCTGCAAAACCAAAGTACTACTAAGGTGGTTTTCAATTTTCTGTAAAAATAAATAAGATATCAAACCACTCCTAAAATATATATCAGCTTATGCTCTAAACAATCAAGTCTTGACCACAGATGTAATTTGACATAACAATGGGAGACATATTAACATTTGATGCCTAATGTGATCACAAGCAGTTAACAATCACAGTTTTCCTCCTCCCAGTAATCAAAAAAGCTTTGAGCACTGACTCCTTCCATCCCCAAGAGCCAGTAAACATGTGTTCCCTTCTTGTGGCCATTAGGAAGCTGAAGTACTAACTGGAAACACCCTGATCACAGTGATCACCATGAATCACCTGTGAAAACACCCACAGGTTTTTATCCAACTAAACCTAAATAAATTACAGAATGACCAGGTTGGAAAAGACCATTAAGATCATGGAGTCTAACCTTCCCTGTCCTCTCCTAAACCATTTCCCTGAGCACCTCATCTCCCCATCTGTTAAATACACTCAGTGGTGGGGACTCCACCTCCCTGGGCAGCCTGTTCCACATCCCAAAATTAGTGGTTTGCCTAATGGGGAGCAAGTTATAAGGGCTCTGAGAATGAAGAAGATTTAGCAGCTCCTGAAGTCAAGACTTCATATGAGCCAGGCAACTTCAGTCTCTAAGTAGTTACTCCTCTTGAAACCACGGTGCTGGAGGGACTTCCAGGAAAGCTGGGCAGGACTGTTTGGAAGGGCATGGAGTGACAGGACAAGGGCTGCTGGGTTTAAGCTAGAGCAGGGCAGGGTTAGATGGGACCTTAGGAAGATGTTCTTCTCTCTGAGGGTGGTGAGACACTGACACAGGTTGCCCAGAGATGTAGGGGGAGACATCCAAAGTCAGGGTGTATGAAGCTCTGAGCAACCTGCTGTAGTTCAAGGTGTCCCTGCTCACTGCAGTGGTTTGGACTAGATGGCCATTGAAGGCCCCTGCCAACCTAATGCATCCTATGAGTTGATGATTGTAACAACAAAGCTGGGAGAACACTGGGTAAGAAGGCACATTTATAGGCCATCAGTCATTGGGTTTTGGAATGGCTTAAACTCACAGCTACAAGTTTGCACAGAATCTCTCTGAGATTAGGTGACTCAAATGCACAGGCCCCACCCAAAGCCCTTACCTCTCTCTCTTTCATCTGAAGTGCTTCCTGCTCTGCCTGCAACTGCTCCTTCAGCACAGGGGCAGAATTGCCGTCTGCTGGGACTCTGTGCCTCGCTTCATCCAGTTTAGACTGCAGGGCAGAGATCTGGATCAGGTTATTGTACTGTTGCTGTTGCAATGCCTCTTTATCCTGCAAAACATTTTTTTAACAAGTTAGAATTAATTGTTGTCAAAGTACATGCCCCCCTTATCAGAACAATCCTGCCAAAACACTACTTCTTCCCTGGCAAACCCCAGTGCACGAAAAAAACCACCTGAACTCAGTGGCCTACAAAGAAACACAACAGCAAACCAAGTGGATGGCTTAAGCTCACTTGCATTTTCATCTTGTTATTTCTTCTAATCCAAATGTAACAACTTCTGAAAATTTAGCATTCAGTGATACATTATGCTGTCACAATTACACAGCTTTTGGTGCGTTCAATAACCTAAGCATCTTGTTCTTGTAGTTGTTTCCACATTTATTGCAACACCATGTATTTGCCAAGCTAAATTTAAGAGGTGGAGATTTTGGGGTAGATGAAGAAACCTACTAAAACCCCATCACGGTCAGTCAGAATTGTGGAGCCCCAGCATTACGTTTCTGTCAGATCTGCAGTCTGTCAATCTACCAGCTTTATTTATTTATTTATTTATTTATTTAAAATGTTCTCCTTTGGTCCTCACTTGCAAAAGTCCAAGAAGGGACTCCAGTCCAATCCCGGCAGTGCTCTAGTCCCAGGAAGAAAGATTCACTTGGGAACTTGTCCAAACAGCAACCACATGTATTTGAACAGGCGTTCACATCCAGGCTGAACAGGCCACCCCATTTCCAGCCCCTAGACAACCGGCAGCCACTGGCTATCTAGCCAGCTCTGGGACAGACCAGGCACACATGGTGCTCAGAGACGCCCAAGCAAGAACAGAAAATGCTTTTGATTTTTATCAACTGAATATTGTTTCTGCACCTGGGAAGGGACAACCCTGGCTACTTGTACAGACGGGGGCCCAAGACACTGAAGACCAGCCATGCTGAGAGGGATTTGGGGGTCTTGGTTGACTGCAGGTTTCCCACAAGCCAGCAGTGTGTCCAGCCAGCCAGGAGGGACAGCCGTATCCCAGGGTGCATGGCATGGCCAGCCAGGCCAGGGAGGGGATTGTCCCGCTCGGCACTGCGCTAGGGCAGCCCTGAGCTCTGGGGACATCAAGGCTGGAGGGTTCAGCCTGGAGAAGAGGAGGAGGAGGGGAGACCTCATAGTGGTCTGTGGCTTCCTGACGAGAGGCAGCGAAGGGGCAGGTGCCGATCTCCTCTCTGTGGGGACCAGGGACAGAACCCGAGGGAATGGCATGAAGCTGTGCCAGGGGAGGGGCAGGGGGGGTGTCAGGAAGAGGTTCTGTCCTGAGAGGGGGGTCGGGCACTGGGACAGGCTCCCCAGGGAAGTGGTCCCAGCACTCAGCTGGGCTGAGGTCAAGCAGCGTCTGGACAATAAGTCAGTCCCCTGCTCTGCCTAGGATGGTCCTGTGTGGAGCCAGGAGTTGGACTTGATGGAACTTGTGGGTCCATTCCAATGTCACCTGTACTATCTCAATCCCTAACCAAAACCCTTCAGAAACAACATGCAAATCCTGACTGCTGCAGAACTGTGGGGATTTAGATGTTCCTGCATTTATGTGCCATAGCTCATAGTAGCTTATGTACACTGGAGCTAAGTTTCTGCTATCATTCTCCAGCTGCCACATTCTGAGGTTGCTATACTGACTCAGCAAAAAGAGGCAACCCAGGCTAAAACCGGAGTGTCTGGGTGTAACGCACCCTCACTGTAAAGACTTCTTGGACACCCAGGCAGACGCAGGCCAACATGGTATTTCGCTAACACCAAAACCCATAGGACAGCAGACTCCCTAGATGAGCCCCTTTTTGAAGACTTTAAGCCAAAGGATGAGTCCTCCCAGCCCAACCCTAACCATTATTTGACATTACGTACCAATATTCTGAACAGCTGAAGGTACCTGGACCAGAACAAAACTAGACCTGCTCCACACCCGTGACAGCAAGAGAAACATATCTGTGAGCTGAGGCAGCATTCCTCACAAAAATATATGGCTTCATATTTAAAACTGTCCTTTGCAGACCTGTTTCTTATTAACACTAGCCTCCATTATCTGCAATGCTTTACATACATGTATTTGGGGAAAATAATTTGGGAGATTTGGGGAAAATTAAAACTGTAACTGTCATTCACATCAAGTGTATTTTTACAGGAAAATTTCAAGACACACATTCATGGAACTCCATTGGCACTTATTTACTGTGTGAAACTGCTTCGAGAAACGCTATTACAATGCCTCTAGTTGGCTATTGGGATAGCATAACCTTGTTTAAAGCTGACTAATTAGTTCCTCAGGAGAAAAAAAAAAAGTCCCGAGACATTCAGGTATCTAACAGAATGTTTTGAATTTACGTGGCCAAAGCAAGCTTGGTTAATGGAAAGCTAAGATGTCAAAGAAAAGAATTTGCCAGAAGCAGTTATCACAGTCCCCATCCTCTCCAAGGTAAGCCAGACAGAAAGCTATCAGGCACAGCTTTTGTACACTTGGACAAAAACTTGGAACAGCTCGAGCGGGGAAGGGTCCCAAACTCTGACTCAAATACAACTAACCTGGCTCTGCTCAGGGGCCTCACCCAGTCAAATTCTGAACATCTCTTGAGTCACAGAGGCCCCACCACCACTCTGAGCCCCTTTTTCGACACTTGGCTGCCCCCAGCACGGCTGTTTCCTGTTACCATTTAACTGTTATTTCCCTTGTTGCAGTTTATGCTCATATTTTCTCTTCCTTTCTCCACAGGTATCCATAGGTTGGACTTTGTCTTCTCAGACAAAGCTCAAAACCCCCTTTTCTCTCAGCATCCTCTCCGTAACCTTTCTCTCCAGCCCCCTGACTATCTTGTTGCTCCTTTGATAGTCTCACTCCAGTCCACTGATGCCTTCCTTGCACATGGCAGTTTAAAACCAAGCAAGTTCTCCAGATGCAACTGTGCAAGAGCAAATAGTTTGTTAGGTACCACGTTATTCCTAACTAAGACAGGCTAGCCTGTATCACCTTAGCTGCACCTAAACAAAAAAAAAAAAGTCTGTTCAATATTCTAAAAATGGGAAGAAAAAATAAAAAAGCAAATATGTAGGTAATTAGTAATGAAAACAATAGATTCAGTGTAAATATTATTTGCAAATCTTCAAACCCTACAGGTACACCAACAATACTGAACCAAGGGAAAATGCTGGGAGGAAATGGAAATGTTTAGTTTAAGGTAGAAAAGGCTATTCTCATGTTTGGTAAAAGATACTTGTTCTACGTTGAACATAATTTTAACTCGATACTGTGGTTCAATCTGCAGTAGCTACAAAACACTACAAATTTCAGAGAATGGTCAAGAGATACAAAAGCACACCACAGAAAGAGCTACCAGTTAAGGTAATACCAAAGACAGTTACTGAAGACTCACATTTAGTAACACTATCTTCTCAGAAACTTCCAGAGAAGCAAAGGAGCAGCTCTGATCCGTGCTAACATGGCAACTGTCCAAAAACAGTCTCCATATAAGTAGGTGTATAGCTCATAAACCCAGTTTGTTTAAACCCTGACTGCGTTACCTGCCATTAACACAAGTTTAATTCATCACTAGGAGCCAGGGATAGTCTCAACCACCCCTGTAACAGTCACCCTGAACACTGGCTGTGTAACACCACTCCCATTTATAGAAGTATTTATAAATTACTTGTTTTAATTCAGTTTCCACTTTCTTCAGTTTTTGGAGTTGCTGTTCCAAGGAATGTACAGTCTTGGAGACTTCAGTACTGTGGCGCTCCAGTTCTTGTATCCGTGCCAGCAGTTTTTCGATCTCTTGATCACGAGCCATAATTTCTTGGTGGTTGTGCTCCTGTTCTAGTAACAGCTTATTGTAATCATCCATTTTTCCTTTTATTTCTGCTTGCAAAGATTCTACCTATACAGAAATCACATTATACAGATATTTAGGCAACATAAATAGACTTTCAGCAGGAAGCAAGAGCAATTTTGTGGCAAAGCAGGTGCAGTTTTACTATGGACTCAGCTATGTTAAAATCCCAGATGAAAATAAAACGCAATGTGGACAAAAAAGGATGAAAAAGTAACCTTCTGAAATCCTGCTTTCCAAATGCAGCAGCCCTTAATTTGATTACTCTCTCTTAATAGTGGCAGGATTCTAGCAAAGTTCTGGGTAAAGGCATCCTCTCAAGGCTCCCTGGACATCAAAAGGAGCCTTGGTGTAGGGATATGTGTGTGATTTCTTTTTCTTTGTTTAAGACTTAAAAAAAAAAACCCAAAACCAAGATGACATAAATTATTACTAGTAGCATTAGATGCGCTTCTGTACCTTCAGAACCCTCTTACATCACTTCAAGGAATTCCAGTTTAAGTGAAGATACTGAGAACTGAAAGATAAATATGCAACGTAACATACTCAGTGCTTGCAAACCAGAGACTCAACACAGAACAAGTCCTCTTTTTCTAAAAATTGCTTAATGATGAAGATGATAATTTTGCATTCAGGCTCTGAGATACAATCGTGAATAGACCTGCAGGAAAACAGTCACTTGTTCATCCCAGTACTTAATGTGAAGGCAAGGCCAGGAGCTTTGGTGGGTAACAGAGGTAGGAGAGAACCAAGTGCGAGAGGCAAACTACATCAGAAGTGAAGTCATTAAGCACATTGAGAGTAAGCTCAGACAGGAAAGAAATAGGAAACCTTCTAGAGCAGAAGTAACTTGGTCAGTACCAATGAGCAAGGAAGATGAGATTTTACAGAATAACTGCTTCCTTCATTGTCTGAATTTAGGCAAATTCCACTTCAGTATTATAAAATGGAAAATCCTTGCACTGATATAGAATTGTAAATCTTTAAATTACTGTGGAAATAATATTGAAGCAGAAAACCACCCTCTAGCAATATGTAAAAGAATAAAGTTGATTTAATCAATTTAATAAGCACGGAGAGTGTCACAAACTAGTTAAGAATACCAAAAATGATTAACAGTACATTTTCAACTGCTTACAGGCACACTTGTGTTTCCTTAATTATTCAAATTTCCTTCTCATCTCATCAGCAACCGTTAAGCATAATTCAGACTTTTTGCTATAGAAAAAAGCTTTTTGCTACAGAAAAATCTTGTATAAGTCTACCACTTTTTAATGCTACACAATTTTGGCATCAGAACCACAAAAAACAGGACACTTTAAATGTGAAAAGCTGGGTTTTTAACACCAGGTTGCTGTGATCCTGTCGCTAAGAAACCACTTTCACAACCTTGCCCCTTGTGACATGCTGAGTTTGGAGCTCCCAGCACCACCCAGTGCTCTTCTCAAAAATAATCCCATTTTCACATACCTTGAGCCTAGACAGAGCAGTTATGGCTTTTTTGTACCTCCTACATGCAGAACTTAGAAAGTCACTTGAACCAATTTGTTTCAGGGCAACTTAAGCAGTTACCAATATCACAGCTGCATTAAACAACGGCACAGGGACTGAACCCTGACACATGTTATGAGGGCATAGCATGTGTGCATACGTCACCTTACCCACACATGGTGTGTGATAGTTACCTTCCTTGTATGCCTTTCTCCAGTGAAAGGTGACAACTTTGGTAAGAGGTTGCAAAGCTACAGCAGCTAGTCTTTGTTTTCATAGACTAGAAACACAGAACAATTGGGTGTGTTGGGTTGGAAGGGACCTTCAAAAGCCATCTAGTCCAACTCCCCCTGCAGTGAGCAGGGACATCCTCACTGGATCAGGTTGCTCAGAGCCCCATCCACCCTGACCTTGAATTTCTCCAGGGATGGGGCCTCCACCACCTTTCTGGGCAACCTGGCCCAGTGTTCCACGACCCTCAGAGTAAAGAGGGTTTTCCTAATCTCCAACCTCAATCTCCACTTTTCCAACTTAAAACCATCACCCTTTGTCCTACCACTCCATGCCATCGAGAACAGGCCTTCCCCAGCTTTCCTATAGGCACCTTTCAGGGACTGGAAGGCTGCTATAAGGTCCCCCCTCAGCCTTCTCTTCTCCAGGCTGAACAAGCCCAACTCTCTCAGCATGTCCTCATAGCAGAGGTGTTCCAGCCCTTGGGTCATTTTTGTGGCCTCCTCTGGATGTGCTCAATCATGACACAGACACAGGTCTGTGTCCTTGTGATCCAGAGATGGACAGTTTTCCAGGTGAGATCTCAGCGGAGCACAGGGGAAAATTCCCCCTCTTGATCAGCTGGTGATGCAGCCCAGGATGTGGTTGGCCTTCTGGGCTGCAGATACACACTGAGGGCTCATGTCCAGCTTTTCATCCACAAGTACCCTCAAGGCCTTGTCCCTGGGACAAGTAATCATGTATTAAAAGCTGGGCATGGACATTTTTTCAGACATTCCTCTTGACTAATCTTCACACACCCTATTAATTGTCATCTGCCCAACATCTTTATAGAAAGCAAGTCTCAACAGTTTGATGTGCTTTGAATAACCTAATGTATATTGATGTATGAATCATTATATGATTCTGTAGGTCCCACGCTGCCACGGGGGTATACTGACTGGGTACAGATTTTCAACAAGCCACAGGGCCTTCAAAACAAGAAAAAAGGTCTTTGCCATTCTTTTTCTGATCTTCACCAGAGTGTAAATAGCACATAGTCTATGTGTGCGCTGTTTCTGGGAAACCTTAATGCCAGATCATGGCACTCATGCAAAGGAGAAGCCAAGACTGACGCAGAATGACGTGCAACCACACTGCCTCTTAAGAAGCCTGATGAAGTCGTGTCAGAGATTACAGGATGCAAGTGACAATCAGATGCCATCCAGAATGGAAAAATCAGTCTATCAAAGACTCATTTGTTCCAAGATTTGTACCTAACACCAAGGTACACAGTTTTATAAGCTGTGCCCAAATGAACTGATGGCAACGGCACTGAGTATATCTATTGAACGTTTGTTCAAAGCACGGCCACAAACAAGAGCTGAAGGCAAAGGCACAGTGTATTACTGTAATTCCATTATCTCTGTTTCATACTCCAAACCTAAACCTCTCCTTTCAGATCAAGAAGGTTTTTTTGCAGTAAGCCAATCCCGTAACACATCTGAGCAATGTGCCAGGATAATGAAGCACTTGTGTACAGGAGATTAAACTGAAAGCCATGCCATACTCTCTGCAGAAATGCTGCCATCCTGAAACATGTACCCTAATGTCCAAGTCAAGCTGAAGCAGCCTCGTGTATCAAGAACAAGGAAGAAAAGGCAAAACAGATCTAATTAAGAGAAGGGATTGAAAGGAAAAGGAAAGAAAAGTCAAAGAGGTGTTCATGCTGTTTTTCCATACCTGTAGAACCAAATCATAGTTCTGTATAATGTTCATTTATGTGAAAAAAAACAAAGAAGCAAACATTAATGTTTGAAACCAAACATCAAACACATGAACATGTGAACAAAAGCACTGATTTATAAACTTAAGTAGTACAAGGCATCTCATTACTACTGTTAGAGCTGGAAAACTAAACACGTGTAGAACCCCCAAGTCACCCCTCTGTAGAGTAGACTCTCCATATTGTTGTCTTCTCGTTTAATTTACACCAGACTCAGAGGCTGCAAAACTTTACTGTGATGCACATACATTTCCTTCCAGCTCTGCACGAAATAAGGTCAGTATGCTCTCACTGCTTAAATATAGTCCAGTAAACTGGGGGAAAGTCTGCTCCCCTGGTGTCTCTCAAGAGCCAGTCCCCTGAAACAATACAGGTTTGAGTATTTACCTGTAGTAAATAAACTCCTTTGGTCACTAAATGTGACTTTACTCACCCCATACTCTCTGGGCTCTCCTGAAGGTTGCAATTTTCCTGAAAGTTTTAACTGTGCTTCCAGCTTCTCAATTTCCTGCTGAAAATCATCACGTTCATGTTCCCTTTCTATAGCTTGTTCCTGTAAATCCATCAAGAGAGAAATTCTTTAAGAAATTCTTAATTTCCTTCAAATATTGAGTGAAAGAAAAAAACGAGGGATTATTTTGTGGCAGAGAAACTATGCTCATTAAAATATGATTAATAAGTTTTAGCATTTCTGGAAGCATAGCTAAAAATCACTGTGATAGAAAAAAACACCACCTTTTTAACTTCAACACACATACGAACTACAATTAGCAATTAATAAAAAGGAAAAAAAAATATCCTGTAATGCTACAGGAAGGAAAATAAAATGCAGCTTTTCTTTTTTTTTTTTCTTTTTTTTTTCTCCTTCCTCTTTTACAGAACTAGAATATCAGGTTCTTCATTTCAACCAAAAAGTGTCCCATTTAAGGAACCATCTCCCAGGTCCAAATCACAAACTAAGGGAGTATTTATCACCTCCTAAACCATAGAAACATGGTTGCTTACATCCATGAACTGCCGCTGTTTTTTAAGCTGTTTCTCAAGAACTTGAATTTGCTGTTTTAATTCTGCAACCTCCAGTAGCTGTGTGGCCAGGTCCTGGTTGCTATGCAACTGTTCTTCCAGTTCCACCTCCAAAACCTTCATTTGAGAGCGCAAGTTGGAGTGGTCCTTTTCTGCCTGACACTGAAGCTCCAATTTCTCCTTTGCTAAAAATTCTACTTCCTTGAGTAGACCTGAATAAGAAAACAACAGTAATTAATTTTTCAGTGCAGGGTGCAAAATATCAAATCAAGGTTGAATTCCGGTACTTCTAACAGCACCAAAACCAAAGAAAAATCTCCTGAGATGGTCATCTCTTCGTACTACTGGATTATGCAGGAAAGGAGGACATGGGCATCAGTTCTCAATCTCAAAGTAATTCCTGGTTGGAAATACTCCAGGCACATAAAGCTTTCACCTTCACCATGGAAGTCCTCACAATTACAGAGTCTCATCTCATCTGACCAGGAGTCCTCCAGATTCCCTCCTTAGGACCCTGCCTTCTCAATCCTCTTTCCATACTACTCTTTCCCCAGCAGCTGTTTCCAAACCACCCCAGTCAGATCTTCAATTCTCCAAATTCACTCCATTCCAAGAGGGTTCCATTCCTGAGTTTAAGCCTCACACCCTACTTTCACCCACCCAGTCCCTTGCACCCATCCTTCCACCTGTCCCATCACTCACCATTCTACCCTAAACCCTTGCCACCTCTCCTACCCCAACTTCTCACCCTACTTCAACCCAACCATCCGATACTGTATTTTCAATTCCTCCAAACTGCCATGCCAGTATCCACCTTAGACCTCCAACAACCAGCCTGAGGTCAGCCTCTCCGTTACTCTTCTATCCAGGGGAAGAGACACCTAGGGAAAAGACCTATTTGCTCTATACAGACTGCAAAAGAGAGAACACAACTGTAAAGAATAATCTTGCATAATGTACATTAAGTTATCAAGTGCCAACTTATACCTATGAACTGCATATTCCATCACTGTATACAACTGGATACAGTTGGAGACCCAAACGGAGACCCTACTGTGAATGCACTTAGAGCAAAGCTGTTTTAGTGTGACTATGGCTGAAAGTAACTCAAACACAAAAACAGAAGTTCAGCTATTTGTTATTTAAAGCAATGTCCTGCAAGAGCTCGTTATTTTACTCTTTAAATATTCCATTATTCATCTTAAAAGTTTTCAGTCACAGAGAAAATGGTTAAGTCTACGATTCCAACAAGGACCTTAACTGGTTATCCAGCCCAGTTCCCAGACTGCCTTTTCCAATACCAACTCAATCCACACGACTCCTGACCTAACATCCTGTTCCACTGCTGTAACAAACCTTCAACACCGAATTCCGCAGCCTCCTTCCAACATCTTTTCTAGTGCCTCACCACCCATGGGTATTTAAATGTCTAGACACTCTCAAATAAGCCAAAATCATGAAAAATTATATTTTCTATAGTTATATTTTTTCATAGTTAAGAGGAAAAGCATCAGAAGCTTAGAATGATGCACTGGCATTTATGTTACACAGTGGAAACTGTTACCTTGGTACAGAAAATGAAGCACTGCTACAGACTGTGACATTTCTGTCTCTGGAAATCAGAGGTTGGACAAAGAGAAACAAGTAAAGTAAGTCCTGTTTCAGGACTAGAAATATGGGCTAAATGAGCTTTTGAGGTCCACAGCTACCCTGTGACGCAGTGATTAAGTCACCCTGGCCTCTTACTGTAGCAAGTCTACTTTCTCTTGCGTTAAGATGATACTAAAATATGCAAGATATAACTAAGAGATGAACTTTGCAGATACGGAACTGTAACCAGGTTCTTTAACCCTTTGTCAGATTTGCTCAGCACCCACAGTAGCTTTTGCAACCAACTGGAACGGACACAAAATTGCTTCTCAGTCACTTGACTTCTAAAATGAGCAGCGTAGGAACACTCGTGATGGCAGGCCTGCTTTGCTTTGTCGGCACTGTAGGCAATGCGTTAAGAGTTGGCTCTCCCTTCACATGGGTACAGTGGCACCAGGCTTCCTCTGCCATCTTGAATTTGCTCTTGGCTGGAGAGTTGGGCGGGGAGAAGTTTAATGAGATTCCACAAGGACAAGTGTAAGGTATTCTATGTGGGGAAGAAAAATCCCAGCTGGGGACTGGCCTGTTGGAGAGCAGTGTAGGTGAGAGGGTACTGGGGGTCCTGGTGGACAGCAAAGTGACCATAAGCCATCAATGTGCCCTCGTGGCCAAGGAGGGGCGGGGTGGTGGTGGAAGTAGGTTGAGAGAGGTTCTTCTCTCACTCTACTCTGTCCTGATGAGACTGCACCTGGAATATCACATCCAGTTCTGGGGCCCTCCATTCAAGGAGGACTTAGAAAAGAGTCCACTGAGGGGCCACCAAGATGATGGAGTGGAACATCTTCCTTCTGAGGACAGGCTGATGGAGCTGGGTCTCTTCAGCTTGGAGGAGACTGAGGGGTAACCTCATTAACGCCTCATCACCTCCTCAGATGGAAAAGCAAGGTAATGGGAAAAAATGTCATTAGGCTAATGGCCTTTCCCTGGACTTGAAAACTCATAAAAATCAGGTACCAAACAGTGGCCATCTCAGTATGTGTAATCTCTCTGAGCGATTTTTTAGGTTTTGGGTTTTTTTAAGCACACAATCCCCAAGCGTATCATAATTTCAAGCGATGCAATTAGAACATCAGATCACAGTCCCATCTCCACAGGGACAAACCTGCTATTTTATTGATGCCAATTCAAATCATGCAATCCCTTTGGGTAAGGCCCCAGCACACTCCTTCGCACCCCCAAGATCCCCATTAGCAAATGTCAAGCTCCATTCTTAGTTCATTTCATTAGTGAGGCCACTCTACTCACGTTAGTACTCCAAATGAGCTTGTCAAGGAATAAGCCATGTCAATCAACTCCAAACAATAGGATTTTTAATAATCCTATTTACCATACACTACAAACAATTCCAAAGCAGAGGAAGAGTACTACTGGTTGGGGTGGGGAAAAAGGGATGAAATTTAGGGCTCAGCACTTGCAACTGTTTGAGCTGCAGCAAGCTGGGAGCAGGACTGCAGCTCCGGGGAGAACGCCAATCCCATATATGTTCTAACACATGGATTGGATGCTCTTTCCCATCGAGCGGGACGCAGCAAAATTCAAGACAGTGAGGTGGCTACAAAATTATGTTCAATTATAAAATAATGCTCAAGGAAGAGCTGAACAGACAGAAGGAATGAAGATACAATAATGGGAAAGATCAGCCAGTGCAACTTTTTAATTCTCACTAGAATTTACCTAGTTAATTGTTTTTTTTTATACACCCAAGCAATTTGGTTTACCCAGCTCACAGCCTTTGAGGAAAAAGGAAAAGTCTAGAAACAAGAGACACTGAATATGCAAGAGAATACAAATATATTTATGTATGCATAAGCTTCATCTAAAAACATGGTAAGAATGATATTTTGAGTAGAGCACAAAATCTAATCATGGCAGTTATGAATTTAGCAGATATAACTCCTGCTGTTCAGGAGTTAAGTATGCACACTATAGTTTATGAGGAAGGAGAAATAGAAGGAAAAGAAAAGCCTCTTTCAACTTGGCACCTACAAATCTTAGTGCAGTGTATCATTAGAAGCTCACAGCAAGCGAACAACCCACTGTTTCCCCTCATGAGAAAAATCAAGCTGGCATTTTTTTCTAATCCCAACAGCAGCAAGCTGGTTTTTCTTTCAAATATTGATCGGTGAATTGAATATCCTAATTTTAACTCTTTTCTGACGCATCACAGAAGTCATCACTTTTTTTTTTGCAAAGATTTTCATAATCCCAGTAACTTTTTGAGCCTACTTATGAAGTACTATTCCTCTTTGTTAAAATAAAAGCAAAAATACCAATTCAGTCACTCAGTGTTACAGAAAAACAAACCAGAGAAACCCCACTCATCATTACAAACCTGAACCTTTGTTCTGTTCTACATTAGCAGTCGGTGTTCCTAGAAATCAAAACACATATCTGTACAAGCAGAGGACATTGTGATCCATTCCATCTTCGAAATCACTAAAAATCCATATTTATTACTGAGGGCACCTACCTTTCATTTGCAGAAAAGCACTTTATCCATATTGTGACACAAAGCTCCTGAGGACATAAGCAGACTTGTGCATTAACTGGATTAGAGCCACTACAGAAATGGTACATTATAACCAGGCAAGTGTGTTGCCTCATTCTTGGCTCCTCATTTACGCATCTTCTAAGATAACCAATCTGTTTTTGTAATTTTCTCTAGACAGAGATCGAATAATTAATTCCTCAAACCCCCTTTCAGTGCCTGCCAAGGGACTCCAAGCAGGAGTCAGTCCAGCAGGACTCAGCAGCACAGACTCACAGACCCCCTAATGTGCCACACATCTCCATGACACACGGATGTGCTCAACAATGTTGTGGAATTACTTTGCGTTCTCTGTGTGACCCACTACTCAGGGCTACAACCACTCCTGCAGAGAAAGCCCAACACACATTTAATTTCACACATTTAGTCTCAGTTACTGTCCCTGAACCTGTTTACGTTCTGCTGTCTGAAGGTTGCTGAGGGGTGGATGTGAGAGGGAGGTGCTGAGAACATCTCTCTGGGATCCAGGGACAGGACACATGGAAATGGCTCAAAGCTTCACCAGGAGAGGTTCAGACTGGACATGAAGAACCATTTCATTACTAAGAAGGTCATCAAACACTGGAATGGGCTTCCTGGAGAGGTGGTTGATGCCCAGAGCCTGCTGACAGAGGTGTTTGGACAATGCCCTTCACAACAGGCTTTAACTTGGTCAGCACTGAAGTGGTTAGGCAGTGGGACTAGATGGTCACTGAAGATCCCTTCCAACTGAAATATTCTAGTCTATCCTAGCTGAAGATGTCCTTGATCATTGCAGATGGGTTGATGACCTTCCAAAAGGTTCCTTCCAACTCAAACGATTCTGCGATTCTATGTACAACATGAGCATTTTCACTGCACTATGTCTGAAAGGTCAAGAGCAGCGCCAAAAGGAAGAACACAGAAGGATGGGAGCCACCAACAGCAGGCAAGATTTTGAGAATCAGGAGAGAGGTGGAGCATCAAGGTGAAGAGAAGAAGTGATGATAAGGTGGGGGAAAGGCAAGAGGCAGACAGGAGTTGCAGAGCAATAACACAGTAGGGCTGAAAGGCAGTAGTCTGCAATAGAGGCTTCTGAGAAAGGTAAGTGCAATATACAGACTGTGTCCAGCCAGACACATCCCTCCTCTAAATAATTTGGGACCTTACCCTAAAGCCTAAGGTCTTTATATTCATCTACTACTGACAATGGAAAAATCCATTAGAGAATTGTTTCTTGCTGTCTTTATTTCAGACTTAAGTTCTCACTACGCAGAACCACCTGCTACACGGTCTGCTCAGGCAGTAAAGATCTATGCAGAGTAGCTGAAGCGGTGACATAGCTGAGGGTAGCATGATGGCAGCACCAGCAGAAATGGAAAGGCAGTGATCCCCAAATGACAAAATTTATACTGAAAGATAATACAAAGGAATTCACTTATAGAAGCACTAAAATGACATTAAGGCTGCAAATTCAAGAAGTCAGAGCTATATAAAGCTATTGAAATGATTCAAGATTCATCATTATGAGCCAGCATCTTGAGTTCCTGCATACTGTAAATCAGGTACCTCTGAATTTTCTTCTGTGAGTCATAAAGTCTTACAAGGTAAGTCTTCAAGATTCTTCAGAGTCTTTATTAATTCGCTGCTGTCATTGTTACAGTGCATGCTACCTCATGTGCAGCGTGAGTTATCACAGCACCAACTTGCCCTCACTGTGTGTTATCAGTCTCCCTCCAGAAGAGATCCTCTTTATACTATTCCACTTCCCTACCCAAGCCCCCTGTAGTCATCTTACATTGTATCACATACACTGTGGGGCCGGGGGAGTGATGGGGTGGGTAAAGGAGCTATGCAGGCTACTTATTTGCACCTATATATTGGAGTATTCGGTATTTCAGTGCTGTCCTGGTCTGCAGTGCGTCACCCTTCATATAAAAGTTTAAGATACTTGCTCTGCTTATCCTCTCTTACAAACACGACCCCACGCAGCTTTTTCAACCCATGTTCTTTCCTTTAAAAACCTGAACAGACTTTGAGCATGATCATTAACATCTTTCTACTATCTCCCTTGCTGGTCACATGAGTGTGTTTTAACAGGACGAGGCAAGGAGCAGGGAAAAACTTCTACATGAAACTAAATACACATCACTGCCATGGGTTTTTTGTAGTTCAAATAGCCATCCAACAGGTTTTTATTCCTCCCATCACTACTAAACTCATCCTCCCATCATTACTAAACTATCTCCTTGGTCATAAATAGAGTCAAAGCCTTGAAGCTCCAACTCTTGACTGCAGCATCAAATACCAGCAGTTCAGTTACTAGCTAGGTGCTAATTATCTACTGCAACTAACTACCTGTAGTTAACACAAGCCTCATACTTCTCAGAGAATTTCCATTCCTAATTAAGCATGACTACAGCAGTACTTGTCTCTAACAGTACCATCTCCATTTCAGCACAGAGCCACTTGTTATTTTATTCGCTGCTTTAACAGGAAGACCCTACTGACCTCTGTACCGGACTGAGCTGCTCACTGGCTCATCAGACCAAAAAGTGACATGTTATAGAAACACATCACAGTGTGCCCTTTCCACCAATGGGTCATCATACTCACTCCTCACCAATAATTGCTTGCTCCTGGGTTAGCTCCTGGAAGCGTTCACGCATACTCTCCAGCTCCACCACAAGGCGCCGCTCAGATTCCTCTTTCAGGTTCAAGGCCTCTTCCAACGCAGCTTTTTCTGCAACGTAGCCCTCGATAATGCCTAAAATTCCAAGTCAGAATGTAAATAATGCCACAGACAATCTCACCTATATGGAAAAAAAGCAGCTTGAAAACAGGAGTCAACAATTGTATGCAAACAATGGAAAGTGTCATGGAAAGGAAATAGAAGATGACTTAAATTCACACTCCAGCTAGGCTTCCTGAAGTATCTCAAGGAACAACATGTACCAGTTGATACGCTCAAACAGATTTTATGAGGCTTCTGTGTCACAAAATGTCTCCAAATAAGTGGAATGTATGTGGGGTATGTTAAACCTCAATGGGCTGGAATCACCTCACAACACAGTGCCAACCTCTGTTGGGCCCTGAGATTCAAAGAAACAAAATCTACAGGAAGCAAGATCAAATGTTAAGAGTCAAAGCCCAAGAAATCTAGGAATGATTCCAGAAATGCAGGAAACAGAATTTTGGAAAGACCAAATAAGCCTAAAGGAGCATGACTGAGAAAACAAATGGAAAGCAGATGCTGAGGTCAGGAAGAGAAGCTCAGTCTGAATGACATTGAAACCCTCAAGATTCTCCTACATAAAAAAGACGTCAAGTTGTAATGTTCACAAGGGGAATGAGGTTGATGATATGCAGTGTTTGTTGGTGTCGAGACTTGTACTGTGTGCAGTGCTGGGCTCCCCATGTTACAAGGGCAGGGAGCTACTGGAGAGGGGACAGAGATCTACAGAGATGCTCAGACCAGAACATCTCTCTAACAAAGAGAAGCTGAGGGACTTGGGACTTTTTAGTCTAGAGAGAAGACTGGTGGGGATCTTATCGCTGATGATAAATCCTTGAGGGGTGGGGTCAGAAGGATTTGTCAGGCTTTGGTCAGTGGTGCCCAGGGACAGGACAAGAGGTGATGGGCACAAACTGGCCCAGAGGAAGGTCCATCTAACCCTGAGGAGGAACTCCTGTTTTCCTCAACATGATCCTGTGCAGCCTGCTTAAGGAGATCCTGCTCTGTCAAGGGGTTGGGCTGGATGATCTCCACAGGTCCCTGCCAACCCCGATCAGTCTGTGAATCTGAGAGATCAATGGCCTCAGCCTTTCTATCTCCTATTATAGGATCTGGTTCAGACCGAACCCTTCCAAGGTCAGATGGGTGGGCTGATTTACACTGGCAGTGTATCTTTTTGTCAGCTATCCAAGCTCCCATGTTTAGATGTGCAGGATCACAAAAACCTCAGATTTAAACATTAAGGTAGTTTTCACATGCAGCCAGTGGTGTAAGTATTTAAAAGCACAGTCACACATGGCCCAAGGAAATGCAGTTCTGACAAAGGTGAAGTAGTAAATATGCAAGAGAAGTCCCAAGCTTCAAGTAATACAGTAATCAGAAGGGCAGAGAGTGGATGATAGGGAAACCAACAAGACACAAAAAGCATATTACAGATATTTGGCAGAATGAAGTATCAGTGAATGGCACTGAAATCTCTTCGTATCAGTTTCACTTTCTTACCCTCTGCTTTATGAAGCTCCAGTGCCAGTTGGTTCTTGGCCTCACTCTCCTCGCTGAGGCACTCCATTAGCTCCTGGTGCTTACTAACCACTTGGGCTGTTTCCAGATTTCGGCGGCTGAATTCTTCTTCAAACTGCACATGGTTTTCATGCATTTTCTCCAGCTGCAAGTAAAGAGTTTTCCCTAGCATCAGATCTTGGATGCACTTGCAATGTAACAATACCAGCAACATTTAAACAAAAACACTCCCTAATATTTTAGATCATTTTTGCATTAAGGTCCAGGTTTTGAAGTTCTGTTTTAGTATTGGGTTGACTTTGCCCAAAAGCCCTGGAACCTTTGGTGACTCCTTGTACCCACATACCTGTATTTTCACCACAAATCTTCCTTTGGTACATGAGTCTCTTCACTGTGGATAAAAAAAGATCCACCTCCCTGTTGACTACAGCTTGACACTTTGCGACACTTGAAATTCAAAGCATCCTCACACTTAAATTCTTCAAGAGATTCAGGCATATCTCAGACAGTGAAGTCTGTGGTTTCCAAGGTACAGGCACCATCTCTCAGTCTATGTGCACTGCATTCTTATGTTCAGTATGTCAAGTTCAAAGGAAAGGCATGTCCCGTTCCCACTGAGTTTCTATCTAGCTTATCCTGGTGGGTAGGACGTTTCACAGAGGTAAGCAAAGTATGCTTAAACACAGATGAGGAAGGTGACCTACAACCTGTATCTGCCATGGCTTAGTCAAGCGCTTTAACATCAAGTTAGCTACAGGCCAATGCAAACAGCTTCAGTACCCAAAAGTACAAATTCAAACATCTCAATCTAGGAGGGATGGTTTTTTTTAAGATGGTGAATATACATTTCACATAGGCACTTATCTCTGTGTTGAACAAAATAGCTGACAAGATGAATTTTGAGATACATTCCTTCGCTTCACACTTTCTTTTGTTCGGGGCTTTCTTACTCAAATAATTACTGTAGCACTAAATTCAGTCCTCCAGTACTCTGGCATCTAGCTCAATTTACAACTTCTCCTCCTCTAGACATTGCAAAGCTATATAGAAATACTCTAATTCTTTTATAATTGTGATAGAGCTGAACTCAGTATTAAGTGATATTTAATTACAAGGATGTTTACTTGCGGCTATCTACATATTCCCAAAACATATATAACGTAGGACTGAGTTTTCTTGAACCTGTTTATCAATGTTGAAAGAGAACTGATATGAATTGTGATAAAACCCCACAAAACCCCGGAATTCTTGATCTCCTGACATTACCAAATGTACCTAAAGCCCAAGGGTAAATCTACTCAAGCCAACCAACTTATAGCCTTCCTTCAGTATCTTCTAGGAAAGGAAAAAAGTAATTAAAGTCTCATTTACAAACAATTATCCGATGAGGGCAAAACTTTCATTGTAAGAAGCAAGGGGATGCACATGCCTCCGTAAGCTAATAACCTGTTGTGTATTCAGACAAAATCTGTTTCTTTTTAATAGCCATTCCTACAGGGCAGTAAATACACAAGCCTTAAACAGAAACAAGCCTTTTCAGTATAATTATACATCTCTACAGATTCCTCAGTTTTACCTGTTCCGTTGATTCCGTAACCAGTTCCAGTAGTCTTTCCACTGCAGCACGCAAGCGACGACCAATTTTCAGTATCATGTCTTCATTTTCACATGCCAATTCTGGCTTTGTAAAAACACTTTCACATAAGTATTGGCTCAATTCTGACACGTCGTCAGTCGCTGGAGATAGCTGGTTGTGTTCAGTGAGAGTTTCATCAAGCAGCTCTTCTAGTGAAGTCAAAGAAGCTATTTAAAAACAGAGAAATGACACGAAACTGGCCAGTCAGATAACAACTGAGATGAGACAGTGACCTTAGTTCTGGAGATGTGTATAATTTCTTACCTTGTAGTACATCAATAACTCACTGGTGGCAAATCATAGAATCACACAATGGTTCGGGCTGGAAGGGACCTTAAAATTCACCAATTTCCAAGCCCCCTGCCAATTGCAGGGACAGCTTCACTAGACCAGGCTGCTCAGTCCAACCTGGCCTTGAACACCTCCAGGGAGGGGACATCAGCCACCACTTCCATGGGCAACCTGTGCTAGGGTCTCACCACCCTCAGAGGGGAGAATTTCTTCCTAAGATCCAATCTAACTCTACCCCCTTCCAACTTAAAACCATTCCCCGTCATTCTATCACTTCAGACCCTTCTAACAAGTCCCTCCCCAGCATTCTCTTAGCCACTTCAGAGACTGGAAGGCCGCTATAAGTTCTCCCCAGAGTCTTCTCTTCTCCAGGCTGAACAACCCCAACTCTCTCAGCCTGTCCTCATAGGAGAGATGCTTCAGTCTTCTGATCATTTTCATGGCCTCCTCTGGACCCATTCCTAAAAGCCCATGTCCTTCCTATGTTGGAGACTCCCAAACTGGACACAAGACTCCAGGTGGGGTCTCATGACAGCAGAGGGGGAGGAGCAATACTAGTAAATATTGTGCTATAGATCAGGGACTGAAACTCTGCATTTGTCAGGCCCATCTTTCCCACCCTACAATCCATTCAGCTTTTTCCAGCAATATTTTAGCACCTGAACTACGTAAAGTATTAAAATGAAAGAACACTGGTAGACACCATCTGAAGCATAGAGGACCTTTGAAAGAGACACAAAATACATTGCAACACAAGCTATCCCCTTAGCCTCATCCGTACAAAAGGAAGCAAAAAAGGCATTTTCAAGAACATAAATAGACTGCACTCAGTTATGCAGGTTTGTACTCACCTTTTTCTAGGTGATATTTTTCTTTTGCTTTGAAATGCTGCAAGAATCCTACTTCTTCCATAATGCTGAGACTTTCTCTGGAATTTCCAGAGGCCAGAGTGTCATCAAGGCAAAGACTGACCTTGCTACAGATAAGGTCCTCAATATCTACTGTAGCCTTCACCAACTCCATAAGCAATTTCAAAGTGTGCTGATAAGATTCCTGCAGTTTGTTCCTAGAAAAAAAGTATACCAAACACTTCAAAAACGTCTCTGCACTAGCAGGGAGAGCACATCTAGTACTATAGTATCTGTGACATCAAAATACTAGGGGTGTTCTGGCAGACAAAAATGAGATTTACCAAAACATTTTAAAGAAACACAGTAAGCCAGTTTCTTAAAGGTGAGAAGGGGAATTATTCTATAAGCTTATTCAGCATGACAGCTTCCCTCAAATATACACATTCCAATGACATATCAAACCAATCTACATAGCACTGAAATGTTTCTATGACCAAGAGGCTTTCTCTGTTTTCCAGCCTGTTTCAAGATTAAGGACAGTGGAAACCCCAGAACAACAAAGTCTCCATCAGACCACAAGAAAAAGGGAAAAAAAAAACCAACCCTTGCAGTCCATACCAAGATGAGTTGGTATTAAACCAAAAACAAACTCAAAACTTCTTTGAAAATAAAAGCCAATATATCATCATCCTACACTATGGATTTGAGTTGGCTGAATTTTGCCTAGTTACTGGTTTCTTTATGAGAAGTGAGAAAATAAAAACCCAACTGCTAAACATGATATAGCTCAAGATGTACAAACCGGTCATCCTTGGACTGCTGAATATCTGATCTCAACATAGCTACCAAATTCTCTCCTTCTTGGTGTTCTCTGTCCATCCGCTGGATGAGTGTCTCCAGTTCATAGTTGATCTCCTCTATGTCATGTTTTAAAGACTCCACTTCTTTTTCCAGCTGTGAAAAATACAGTAGCAATGCAACAATGTTGATCATTTTGTTTAAACAATGAACTTCACCCAACTATCTGACATCATTTTGTACAGTCATACAATTGTCTGCTGTTACGCAACTTTGCTTCCACAAGTACTGAAAATGAAGGACTGCAGAAAGACTAAAAATGAACAGTTATTGTTTTAGTCCTCCTTTTCTGATATTGATTTTGCTTCAGAGAGGTGCCTCACATTCAGACTCAGTGCACATAAGCAACACAAAAAATTTGTTAAAATTTTGCATCATACTTTAGTTTGCTCTTAGCTTTCATTGTTATGCCTCAGAGCCACAAAGCAACGTCCTCATGTAAATTTTGATGCCACGGCACACAAGCTGGCATAGCAACCTGATCCAGTCCCATCCCTGCCAGCCAACTTCTTTCTTTGTCCTCTCTTCTCATTTTTATATGCTCAGGTGACTTCTTCATCCCATATGCAACAACAAAAGTATATACCCACCCCTGCCCCCTTGTTTTTGCTGCCAAACAAATCAGTCCTTTTTTTTGTCTCAAAAGCAAGCTGACAAATTACTCAAAATATGTATTTGGGAGGAAACTACAAGGAAGGAAGAGCATTCTACTCCCCTGACAACATTCTCACCCCTCAAATTCTGCATGAAGAGCAGGAACCAATAATGTACTTCTCTCATCAGAGAAAACTCTTAGTGTTACTTTCAGTTTCCCCACTAATCAAACATAAAGGCCTAACAGAACACTCCAGTATATCAGATTTACATTTTGGTACGAGCTTCCCAAATTGCGAGAGAAAGCGTTAATGTATTATTTCATTTTATCTTCCAGTTTGAAAACTCAGAATCATTATTCTAATCACTGAAAAAGAACATGATATTTCTAAACTTCATAATTAAAGCAAGCAGCTTTTTCAAGGTGTTCCTCTCTGGGTAACCTTGGTTAGGTAACTTGGATCCAACTTGGACATTTGCTTTACAAGCATCACTAAGTTTTGTTTTGTTTTGTTTGGCAAATGAAAAGTATCTTTGCCCCTTCTGGAACCAAATTTCCCACTTGCCTTGTCTTACATCTTCCAAGCTATTTTTGACTCACCTGGACAATCTTTGCTGCTTTTTCCTGTAGCTGGGCTGATAACATCTCCTGCTCCTTTTGGTGAGCAGCCTGGGTCTTCTCCTCTTTGTCACACAGTGATGCCCTTTTTTCACCTTCGAACTCATCCTGAGTAAGTCACACACACTTTTATTTACAGAGAGAGGGAGGGGAAAACCAAAACAAACCAACACCCACCAACCACCTCAAAACCCCTACAACAACCTTACCTCTCACACTGAATAGCAGTAACTTACACAGTTACCACATCCAATCATCAAAATCCTGCCCAAACTGTAATTTAAGAATAGTTAAGTAAGTAGATGAACTGTCTGAAGGTGCTCAGTGAGACCTGGACCACTGCAGTCTGCCAAGAGAGCCATGAGAGGTAGGCAGGGGAAGGGTGTTTGTAGAACACCTGTACCAGACCATGACCCAGCTCAGCTGGACACTGCAATCAGTCTCTTCTGGGACAAAACACTGGCCATCAAGTTAATGAGAACAATACTCACAGACAGCTCTATGAGCAGAATCATCACTCCTGGAAAAATGTCAACAAAAAGAGAAGTTTCTGGTGCCCCAAATGTTGCTGGCTAAATAAAGTGCCTGGGCAGCCCAAGAGTGAGATAAGGAATCACTGCTGGGAAAGGTGCGGGCCAGCCGACCCCACACCAGAGGCTGCAGATCAGTGGCTGAGGCTCAGCTGAGTGAACACAGCAGCATCAAACACACCTCCAAGCAGCTTTTCAGGACACATTTGTGTCCTTTGACACAAAAAGATAGCTGCCTCTCCAGAGGCAGGAGAACTTTCCTGCACATCTGGAACACCAGCTCCAGAGGTTTGTGCGGTGGTCAGAAGACTGTAAACCTCGCATTGAAGCACTGATGGGAACAGCAAAGATCTGCTGAAGTCTCTCTCCCAAGGAGGAGGGAACAAAGAGGGCTATGGAAATGGTGAGGGGACTAGAATATCTTAGGATGAGAGGCTAAGTGACTTGGGACTTTTTAGTCTGGAGATGACTGAGGAGAGGATCTTATAAATGCTGATAAATCCTTGAGGGGTGGGGTCAGGAGGGTGGGTCAGTCTTTGTTCAGTGCTGTCCAGGGACAGGACAAAAGGTGGTGGGCACAAACTGGACTAGAGGAAGTTCCACCTAACCTTGAGGAGGCACTCCTGTGTTCCTGGACATTTTCCTGTGCAGCCTGCTTGAGGTGACCCCTGCTCTGGCAGGGGTTGGACAGGATGATGTTCACAGATACCTGCCAAACCTCACCAGTCTGTGGTTATATAAATACCATAAATGCAGTGTTCTGTCATCACTATTTCCAGTATAACTTCTTCAGAAAAAAAAAAAACATTACTGGAATATGTGCTGAAGATAAGAAACCAGACCCTACCTTCAGCTGTGCAATCTGCTGTTCAAGCAGCACCTCCGACTGACACTTCAGCAGCTCAATCTCTTCCTGGAACTGAAGCTGCTGCTTCAATTTTACCTCCTCAAATTGAGCCAGGAGAGCTGTTCGCATAGTTTCTATCTCAGAGGCTGATGCAGAAGCATACATCTGCAGACAATTAAGGAACATAAAATGTCTTAGCTGTCCTGTTACAGTTACAGAAAAAAAAATCAAACCAAACACATGAAGCTCAGCCAAATTCTTCAAGTATTTTCACAGTAAGTCTCTCCAATCCCAAAGGTCATGCAGCGATTCCAACTATCACCAAAATAGATAAGAAACAACAAGGCATCAGGTACCAAGTATGCTCCATATTCACAAGACCATCTGGTGAGACTAAAAGCACTCCCTGATTGTGCTTCCCAACAGACACTTTTTTAGAAGAAATGTGAAGACATAAAGAAGGATGAGGGGGAGAGAAACACAGGGACAGCATATATATGATAAGATGCGATTTCTCCTGTTCAAACAGGATTAAACATCACATGCTGTAATGCAATTACCCTATGAAACACAACAAAGTAGATTATCAAAAATATCAGAAAGGTTTTAGATTTTTTTGTTCATTTGTTGGTTTGGGTTTTGGGTTTCTTCTATTATCCTCTTTAAGAAGAGTCACTGAGTGATCAGAACAGAGAGAAACCTGTCTCTAGGATAAAAAAGCTTAAAAGTTTACTAACCACGAGAATTTCCCCCAAACCTAATCTTCCAAAAGTAATGGGAGTTTGCAATGCACTCCAGGCAGCTGGACACCACTACCAGCTCTAAGGCCTGACTGTGCAAAAGAACACGGGCGATCCCCTCAAACCTCACTGGTTTTTGTGAGCTGCAAAAAGTAATGCAGAGGTGCACCAGTCGTAGTCATTCGTGGCTGCTTACATCAACAGGAGTCAGATGGTATAAAAGATTTGAATAAATGCAAGACCTTACGCCATTTTGATGTTTAAGGCGAACTTAGTGTAGATGATCAAATTTATAGCTTTTGCTATGAAAGCATCATCAAGCTTATACATGAAACAAGAAATTATAAAGCTTCAGGAAAATCTAGGAAGATTTCCAAACCTCACCGAGAAAGCATATTTGAAAGGGCATTACCTATTATGATTTCGCTAAGAAAAGATGAAATCAGTGCTAGTGCAGGTTGCTCACTTCTAAAAGCTTTAAGTGGACAGTTACTTTCCACAAATCATTAATGCCCTAATTTATTATCTATCAGTTTTATATAAAAAGGCAGCTTTAAAATTTTTAATCACATACAGCAGGTACTCAGAAAGGTAGCTGGTCACCTTCCCCCTGCCCCAATAAAGCAAGCCCTGCAAACACGGATTTAAGTGTTAAAAATTCAGGATAATACCTACACAGAAATTCTTTTAAGTCCTTGTAGATAAAGCAAGGCTTACAAATGTTAAATTTGTCTCTCTGTCTACTAGCACTATTAAAAAAAAAACCCAAAAGCATCTAGATCAACAGCCTTACTTCTAAGGTTAATAAAATGGAATTTACTTTGTTCAAGTATGTATCATTTCATGTTTAGGCATTAGAAACATTCTGACCTCTTGCTCATGTTCATGCTGTGCTTTCAGTTTCCCCAATTCCTCTTCCAGTTCCCTGGAGTACTCTTCTTTTAGGTTCTTAATTTCTGCCTCATGAAGATCCTGAAGTTCCTGGAGCGCTTTCCTATGCTTTTCCTCCATATGCAATACTTCCTTGCGCAATTTGTCCAGGACCAGATGTTTTTCTTCCTCCAGCAACCTCCTTTGATTTTGAAGAGCTGTGTTTAAATCATCCTGTGTAAGCATTGATTACAAAAGGAGAGGAAAAAAAGTATTAATGTTTTTGTCACCCATTTGTAAAGCAAATGTCCTGCCACATCAAAGCTTTCTAAGTATATAGGAACAAGATTCCCTCATGAACAGTGAGTGCGCGCACACACACACACAGACGCTCTCAGGCATTGAAATGGGTATATTTTTCCTATCTCATAAGTTTTGTGAGTCTCCAAACTTTTCCTCTATCCATGACAACACTCCCCATCAACACAATCTTCAACTTTTTCCAAACGCAGATTTAAGATTAGTTAGCAAAGAGAGGACAAGAGAAAAACACCCACCTTTTTCCTCATAAGATTTCCTCTTAGCTCACGTGGGCACAGAAACCACATAGAAACCTCAGTTTGAGCAGTGGGCATAGTGACAGACAAGTCTGACAAACCATACATTGCTCTCTAGAAGGCTCTGAAGTTTTCACAGTGAGCTCAACCTTTTTGTGTTTATGACTCATAAAACTCTTGGGATCATTTTTAACCCATATGAGCACTAAGAGATCATCCAGTCCCACCTCCTGCCTGAGCAGGATCCCCTTGAGCAGGCTGCACAGGACAGCATCAGAGATCATGGGGTTGGAATGTCTCCAGAGATGGAGACTCCCCAACCATTCTGGGCAGCCTGTTCCAGGGCTCTGCCACCCTCCCAGGAAAGAAGTTCCTCCTCAGGGTTAGGTGGAACTTCCTCTAGTCCAGTTTGTGCCCATTGCCTCTTGTCCTGTCTCTGGGCATCACTGACCAAAGCCTGACCCACTCTCCTGACCCCACCCCTCAAAGATTTATCAGCAGTGATAAGATCCTCTCCTCAGTCTTCTCCAGACTAAAAAGTTCCAAGTCACTTACGCTCTCCTTGTCAGAGAGATATTCTAGTCTCCTCATCACCTTCATAACACTTTTGTTTCCCCTCTCTAGTAGCTTCCTGACCTCCCTGATCCAAGGAGCCCGGCACCGCACACACTATTCCTGATGAGGCCTCCCCAGGGCACAGCAGAGAGGGGGAGGAGAACCTTCCTTGACCTGCTGGCTACACTTCTCTTGATACACCCTAGGGTGCTGTTGGCTTTCTTGGGCACATTGCTGGTCATGGTCAGTCTGTTGTCCACCAGGACCCCATTTTTTTTTAGTCAGAGAAGCTCTGAGTCACTAAACAGAGACTCTCGCTTAACACATTTACTCTGTGTGTACTTTTTCAACATGCTGAAATAGAAAACTCCCTGGTCTGAGCATTCGGGGAGGGGGAAGTGACAGACAGATATAATTTCCAGCTTCCGTTTCCTATTCCAGCTAACAATACGGGCACACACGAGCGGTAGTGCTGACACTAGAAATACACCCCAAGCACAAAGGAAAAGGTGATGCTGGATAATGTACCAGTCACCTTTTATGGCAAGTGTTCCACCTGACTCACCTTATGAGCTTCTTCAGCTTCAACAGCCATGGCTTTAAGTTTTTCATTATGCATAGTAGCTAGCTCAATTTTCAAGTTATTACGGGAAAGCTGAAGTTCTTCAGCATGTTTTAATTTCAACATCTCCAGCTCCTGAACCAAGCGTGCCTGATCCATTTTCTCCTTTTCATGGAGCTGTTCTATGTGCTGCAGCTGTAGCTTCTCAAGAGCCTGACTATGTTCATCTCTTATATTCTGAATTTCAGATAGGTAGGATGACTCCAAGGAATCCAGATTTGATAAGTGTTTAGCCTCCAGCTCATCAATTTGTGTCTGATGCTTTGTCTGTAGTTCAGCAACACAAGCTTCAAGCTGAACCTGCTGTTTACTTTCCAGTGTAGATTTAAGTGTCTCAATTTCAGCTTGGTGCTTTGTCTCAAACTCAGCTGTAAGAGACAAAATTTGTTGCTTGTGTTTTTCCTGCAACTGCTGACTCTGGACTTGCAGCTCATCCACATGTTTCTTTTCCAGCTCTTGGAGAAGAGTCTCTTGCCTGGTTGACAATTTCTGAGTCATAGCTTTGTGTTCCTCCATAAACCTATGT
>VXBZ01009254.1:78558-90571 GCA_013399135.1 Heliornis fulica
CGGTTGCCCCAAAAGCCCCATCCGTCTCCTCCCCTCCACTGGACTCTCTCCAGTCATTCTCTGTCTCTCCTGAACTGGGGAGCCCAGCACTGGACACCCAACTCCAACATGCTGGCCATGCTCGTCTCAACACCCCCATGTCCCATCAGCCTCTTGACCACAAGGACACACTGCTGGGCAGGGAGAGCTTGTTGTCACCAGGACTCCCAGGTCCTTCTCTGCAGCACTGCTTCCCAATTGGTCAACCTGAACTGTGCTTGTGCCTGGGGCTGTTCCTGCCAGCTGCAGGACCCTACACTTGCTCTTGCTGAATTTATTTGGTTCCTCTCTGTCCAACTCTCCAGCCTGCCCAGATCTCACTGAATGGCAACGCAGTCTTCTGGTGTGTTGGCCACTCCTCCCAGTTCAGTAAGTTTGGTTAGAGCCCTAGCAAACTCAGAAATTCCACAGAGGGGACCCATTCAGCAGAGTGGCTTTTTTCACCTGCCACAGTGCTTTCTGCCAAATTCTCTAATACCAATGACAGCGTACAAGTGCACCATCATACTTTCACACCAGGACACTATGACGAGCAGCTGGGAGATATGGAGGATGAAGATCTGTTGTACTTGCCTGTACTGGAGTGCTATACATACTTCTGACCCACATCAATACTAAAGGTGGACTGGATCAACCCCTGAAGCTCCTGCCTTCCCACACTATCTGTGATCTTAAAGAAAAGTTCATTTGCAGAGAAACTAAGCATTTAATACTGAAGAGCTCTGACCTTCAGACTTGTAAGTCAATAGCTATATGTACTCCCTCATGCCCGTTTAAAGCTGAAGCTACTACATTTAAAGACACCCAATTTAGTGACAAGTGCTGCTTCAACCTCCCTTGGCCTTCCCAACAGATTGGAGCCCACCCAGCTCTACACAAAACAGTACTCCAACATGAATTACCTTTTCCATTTCCTCTCTCAGATGCTTTTCATTCTGCACAGAAAAATCTTTTTGTTTGGTCATTTCTTCCTTTAAATGCTTTATTTCTTCCAAGAGCTCTGCAATACGCTGTTTCTCAGAGTGGAGGAGAGCCAGCTTAGCTTTGTGCTCTTCCTCCAGCAGGGACACTCGCTCAGCCACCTCCATTTCAACTTGACAGGCTGCGTCTTGAGCACTCCGTAGGCGCAATTTGGTGATTTCTGAAAAGAAGGAACAAACAGAAAGATGTTCTGGAATTTATTTTCTTTTAACAGGTCCTATTAATGCAGCCAAGTAATAAGTATTTGAAATGTATCCATATAGACAGAATAATGGGGAAGAACCATAAACCCTATGGCAGGACCTCCCTTGTACCAAGCAACAGCCACAGAAGCTGACTTCCTTTTTGGAAAGATAATGGCAGATTTATACATATTTTATTTCTTCTGTTGCACACAGAATTTACATAAGGTATTTCCCCCAAAAACCCCAGATGGGACATATCCCTAAACATCCTAGTTTAAGCAATTCTGAAATACAGTCTAGTATTAAAATTCATTTAATAAAGATAACAAATGTAACCGTGAATTTAAAATAGGCTTGTACTGACGCTTTTAACCAATGCACAGGGGAATATAGTTACAGCCATGTGCATTACACAGCTAGGTCAGAGATGGTGAGCTCAAGTTTGTGTGTCATAAAGAGGCTGCAGACACAAGAACTGCCACAGTCCCTAACCTGCACCTCAACAGTATATGCTTTCCAATTCGAACCAGTACCAGGCAGCATATTGCTATGGATTACAATCCCACGAAAAGCAGCAACTGCCAAGAAATTACATAAACCCACGATCACATAGGAAATCTCATTAAATTTAGTTGTAAGAGGAATTTTAACCTGAACCCTACAGCTAAAAATGCCTATTACAAACTCTACTTCCCATACATACTTTCCTCTCTGCTCAAAAGACTTCATCCCACTATGTATGCCAACTAGTTGGCAAACACAGGAGAAAAAAGAAGTATTAAAGCTAAAGAAGCAGATCTTATCAAACACACAAGTATAACAGGTAAAATCAGCATGGGATGCTGAACAGAAATGAGTCTTCTCCCTGGAATAGAGCAAGAACTGATCTATTTCATGTAAATGCAAGAGGCATTTAACATAGCTGACAGACAACAGTGTGAAATTTTCAAATAAATATCAATTCAGGAATTGTCAGTGCCCTTCTAAGCCTTCTAAGCCTTCCAATGCCTTTCATTAAGAATGAAAACTTGATCAACTCTCCTTACGAACTGCTCCATGGCTGCAGCAAGCTTTACTACAGAACACTCAACTTCAGGTCATCACATCTTTGGAAGTGCAACTCAACATGGCAGTAAAAGTCAAAAAGCCAGCTGCTTGATGCCACAGATTAACGTGTGTTCTCTATAGTGTAAACCAGTATCAAGCAGAAAGCTTCTACAGATAAGCCTTTATTGAATGAAAAATAAAAGTCACGCAAACTTGTCTTATTTTACCTCCCAGTTCATCAGCTCTTCTTACCTTTAATGTGTTCTTCTGAAAGTTGGGCACGAAGCTGCTCAAGTTCTAAACAATGCTTTCTCTTCATTTCCTCAATTTCTGATATATATTTGTCCGACAGATCCATCTTCATTTTCATGAGGTCCTCCTTATATTGCAGTGCAAGGGAAAACTGTAAGGAATCTAATTCATGTCTGTGTTGTTCTTTAAGTTGTACATGCAAGGATGCAAGTTCTTCCTGTGTAGGAAACGGATTAGAAAGACACCTTCAGCTTTGAAGAAACCATGCCAAGAATCTTTCAATGAGAGCACTAAATGAATTGCCCTATAATGCACCTGCTTCACACATTTTCACATCTGCTTTCCAAAAACCTGCCTGTATGTATAGAATAATACAATTTTGTTGGTTGGAAAAGATCATGAAGTCCAGCTGTAAACCCAACACTGACAAGACCACCACTAATCCATGTCCCAAAGTCCTGTCTTAGTGTACTGTGCACAGGAGAACAGTAAGAACAACACGGTCTGGATATTAGAACCTTCTGAGAAAACTAAGTAGACATGCTCCAGAGCCATTCCACAAGGCAGACTTGAGTTTTGGGAGCTGTTTGAAAATATAATAGAGGGAGAAGACCCACATGCATCTGGGGACAGAAGGTAAGGAATCTCACCAGCAAATACACTCCCTCTACACAACACTGAACTTTGAATTAATGACCTATGAATGCAGTTTCATACTCAGTTGGGTAACAAACAGCAACAAGAACAAAAAAGGCATGATGTATATGTTTCTCATTTACAACTCTCATGCTTTCTGTGTCATTTACAAAATGAAATTGAGCTTGTGCTGTCCTGTGTATGTCTGGGACCCTTGTTATTCTCCTCGCTAAATAAATAGTTTTTATAAGTAAATTAACTTTAAAAAGGAAAATTACTTTTTGAAACTCCTAGTCAACCTTAAATAAGTTAAGCAAAGAAGTCAAGAACTTAAATTTCAACAAGGTATAGAAAATAGGTGCCCAAATAGAAGGGGGGGCAAATTAGCATCTCCACTTGAAAAGAACAGACAGCAATAAAAGGCCCAAATACTGAAGAAGCTGTAGAGAAGAGGAACATCATGAATTCTGTCCTTGTGTGGAAGATCTTTGATAAGGTCTTTATTAGGGACGTGATAATCGAAGCAGAAGACACAAAATTACAGAACATTGTTTCAGCCGTTCTGCTAGTCTGAGAACTATTTAAACTTGGTAATTAACAATACACTGTCCGAAAAAAACAATTAAGCCTTAATAAATGTCTCAAATTAACTAACTCCTTGATAAGAGCTAGGAGTCAGACCATGTTATGAATAGTGGAATATTAGTGTAGCAAAACCACTACCTGATGCTGTTCCAGCTGTTGGTTTAGCTGACCAAATGCATCCTTCCTCTCTCTCTCAGCGGTCTCTTCAAAAACTGTGACACAAGAACTGGAAAAAAAAAAAAGAAAAAAAGAGTGGTTTAAAAGTGTAATAAAGTAATGTGTCGCCGATTAAGTTAAATGAACTTGCTGTCTTATGATATAGTACTGAAAGTAGGCACAGAAAAACTATGATTAGTCAGGACTATGCACTCACTACTTCCATCCCCGTGGTTCTAACTGCAGATCACCTAATGCCCAACCCCAGTACGTGCAGATGCTAACATAATATTTTATATCAAATAAAAAGGAAAAAGAGAAAAAAAAACAATGAAAATGAAAGAAAAAAAGAAAGCATGCTTTCATAACATGAGATGAAAGGAAAAAGGAAGAAGAATAAAGAATAGATCACCTGATGTCTCCTGCTTGGTCTTGACTCACTTCCAACTCTGAGAGAGAATATTCCTTCAGTTCTTGCATTCTCTGATGTAGCAAAGTCAATTCTTCTCTGTAGTTTTCCTCAGCAGCTCTTAACTTTTTTTCAAAATAAAGTCTCAGTTGTTCCAGTTCAGCTTCATGTTCACTTCTTCTTTGCTGACATTGCTGTTCAAATTCTTGTTTTAAACGTTCTATTTCTTCCACCTGTGATGTACGAGCCAAGAGCTGCTCTTTTAGCTCTAGAATGGAGGCAAAGCCAACACAAGGACTCAGAAGTACGTAGCATTAGGCCAAGTCATTCTGTGAAGATCATCTATACTGTAATTTTTGGGATACTGGTAAAACACATCCCACAAGCTACGTAAGAAAATGAACTTCTGAAAGACCCCACATTCCTTCCAGACATCAAAAACCACAGTCTGCATTTACATAGCATTCAGAGAAACCATCCTTGTGACAGGAATCAGAACTGTTAGCCCTCCTTGTTTCCCTGGGCTTCAGGTCTGGGCCAGTGACATGCAGAGTCCCACTGCAGAGCAACCAGAAGCTCAAATTTAGTCAAGAACATTCACCTTACTCCATGAAAAAAACCAACAACTTGAGCACAAACTATACAGAACTCCTCAAGAGCTTTCTTCCCCACATTCTGTATTAAAAAAAGCAGTAATGGATTGGGAAGTGACAATGTAGGAAAAAAAGGCAAAAATCAGGAGGGGGAACTAAAATAGTTTCCCAGATGACTTAAGTTAGTTGAGTTCCCACAGCTGAAGGTGGAACTGAATTTCAGGAAGAAAGAACGTGGAGAAAAGCATCTGCTTACATTAGGCAAGAGGAGAAACTTCACAACCATTTATGGAACTGGAGGATGCCACCCAGGAAGCACCACAGCTGGCTTTTGTGTAGACAACGAGAAAACACACACTTGGCATGAAAAGGCCTCACAACAAACATGCAAAACAATAAAAGAATGAGTAGTAAACACATGGCACAAGCCTGATGCCAAAGGGAGCAGTGGCTAAGCACAAGGACTGCAGGAATCAAGTGACAAGCAGGGACTAGTGACACCACTGGTGGGACAGGCAAGGCATGCTTAATTTGGCACTGGCATGTTTTGCCTAACCAGTGAAGCCTCCCAGCACAGAATTAACCCAGAAACTCTTTCACAGGTTTGAACTGGCATGTCATTCATGTCAGAGCAGTGATACTATTGTCCAGCTGCTAGGTTCTGAATGTGCCATGACAAGTCCTCAAACCAATGCAAACGTATTGTCAAGTGATCACTTTGGTGAAGAACAGCAGAGTAAAAACAAATGCCTTTCAGATCTCACACACCAAAGGAAATATCCTCACCTGGACCATGGGCTTGCTTGCTGGTCTCACCATCTCAAGCAAGATGAAGAAGAAAGGAAAGGGTCCAAAGAATAGGAAAGCAAGTGATTAGAAACACAGAAAGACTTTTGGAAGGTGAATAAGCATTACGGCTTCAGAGAAGAAACGTAAGAATTTCAGCAAATACTAAAAAGTGTTATCTGCTACAATTCTGTAATATCACAAAAGAGGTCGGAAAAAGTCATGGTAAAGTCTAACTACATAGAAAAATTACACAGTTTATGACCAAAAACCAACAACCACACCACTCACAAAACTCTGTCATACTTCACACCTATATACTGTTATATTCTCTAGAAAAACTGCAACTTTATTGAAAACAACAGGCAAATGCAATATGCTCAACTACCCCAGCAGAAGAGGAGAACACCACCTAACAGCCTCAAGGGGAACACATACATAGTCCAGGTTAAGGACATGGACCTCAGCTTTTTTATTTATCAAAAATTTGTTCTTTCATGTATTATAGATCTGTTTGCACACACGTCTGAGCCACGTTCTACTTCACATCACATGAAAACGTGGCACGTCTGATCACTACCCTGCAAAGCTGACTGCCTTGCTCAATACCCCTAAATTTTTAACCTGGTATCTTAAAGAGAAATAAAGCACACAATGCCAGATTTCTGCCAGGCATTATTTTCTCTCAAGCATTAAAACTTTTTCATAAGTTTAATGCAGGTACACATACAACTAATTAAAACAAAAACACCACAAAAGAAAAACCCAAATCCAAAACTGTTCAACAGCTGTGCACAGTGTTTTCCTTTTATTTTTTTAATTTTTTTTTGCTTTTCGGTTTAAGGCATTTGTTCCTTTTTAAAATAGAAGCATCATTATCGAAATAGGTTATTTTAAACCTTGTAGGAAAACAACATTATGGATCTTTTTAATTTCAGAAGTATCACTTGAATGCTTTTATTTTATTTTTAAAAATACAGATATGTTTAATGCAGGGCATGTCTATAGTTAAGAATTAAAAGTCGTTCAGAAGATGCTAAATCTTCACTTTTAACATCAATGAAAAAGCACATAAACTTATCTGAAAACTAAAAAGGAAGAAACCTATTTCTACCTGAAAACCGAATCACACAGGTTTGAAACTTCTCTGCCTTTTTCTTTTTTGTTATAAGCAGACTGATCTCTCATTTATCTCCAAATAGAAGAAAATAACGTAGCGACAATAAAGCACTCAGAGTCATAAACTAACTGGTGATCTTTACTGTCTACCTCCAGTTAACATTTTTTTCCATTGAGCTGGTACCCCCTTCCACACCAAACACAAACAGGAACATGTTAGTGTGTTGACCAGCATCCTGTCTGGTTTTTAACTATGTTATACTTAATTTGACATTGCAATGAAAAACTTTGGTTTTCACTCAAGATTTTTATCAAGTGGGAAGGGAAAGGAGGGAGCTTTTCCCCATGGTCATGCCATGCTTCTTGGCACTTCAGAACCCAGTTGTCATCTGCCATCGACTAGCCTCTCACTTCAGAAACAAATCACAGATTGGAGCTGGCTGGGACCTATGGGGACCATCCAGTCCAACCCCCTGACAGAGCAGGATCCCCTCAAGCAGGCTGCACAGGACAGTGTCCAGGATCATGGGGTTCAAATGTCTCCAGAGAAGAAGACTCCCCAACCTCTCTGGGCAGCCTGGCACGGGGGCTCTGCTACCCTCCCAGGGAAGAAGTTCCCCTTCAGGGTTAGGTTTGTGCCCATTGTCCCGTCCCTGGGCACCACTGAACAAAGACTGAGTAGGGTCCAACCCATTGTCACTTCTGTGACCTACCTATGTATTTCTGGTATTCAATTAAAAGTACTACATTTCACTTCTGTATGAGAAAAAGGCAAAAACCAAAATGTGTCATGTTTTGAACATACCACTTAGCTCTTGACGATTAGCTCGGGTACTGTCGAGCTGAGCCCAAAGCTGACCGATTTCTTCTTGTGACTGAGTCTTGAGTTCTTCATGCAGGACCTCAAGTTTCTCCAGCTATGGAAGACATATTAAAAAATAAATGGTACAAAACCAACACTTCTTCCCCAACTTTAACATAATTGTGTTGCAATAACTTAATTTATATGTGACAGACAGTTCTGTCAGAAATAGTTGGAAACACTTAGTGACAACCAAACTCTCAGCTCTTGACCCAGGCTACCAAAGATATGGAGAAGCAGTCAACTGCTAGACTTACTCCTCTAAGAGAGAGGCATACCTCATTTATTATTACTGGCAAAAATAAAAGTATTTGCTAGATAAAAATGAAAGGCATGAACAATGAATATAAGCATTTGAATAGAGCGCCAAGTGGCATAAAGGCAACTGCATTCAAAAGATTTTGAATCATTATAGAAAATCCCAGAATATTTCCCTACTTCATGAAATGCATTTTATATTTTTCATTAAAACTCCTAAATATGTCACACAGACCACACACACGGTATGGTTTTTGTTATGTTACATATACTTTTACTCACCTCTTTCTGAAGAATCCGCTCTTTTTCTTGGCTTTTCATCTTCATATCTTCTAGGAGCTGGTTATGTTCACTCTGCATCTGTTCTTGTAATTTTGTAACAGCTACCTGGTGCTGCTTCTCCAGTTCCACACATTTTGCTACAATTAAAAATTAGTTATGTTATGTGGTGATCCTGGTTACTGAATAGCCTGTACAACTGTTTTGCAACTAAAATGCATGTCGCTAGACTAGAATGCCAGCTTACAGAAAAAATACAAATAAAAATCACAAAAAGCCTTCAATAGGGAAGTACATGACTACCAAACATTTGCACACCATGCATCCTTGCTCCTGGCATCCCACAGAGGTAGCGAAGAGGTAACTAGAGGGACCAAGCACTCTCTGAACCCTGTAAACTCACTGCTACCTCATTTGGTCAACAAATCTTGACCTTTCCAGAAAGAATCCGTGATCAAATGACCATGCTTCAGCCACAGTGAACTGCAAGACATGCAGTTATCCTCACTGAACAGACTTGAGTGACACAGGGTCAGGGAAACCTAAAGTCAGCACAGGCTGGAAAGAACAAGCTATTGCTACAAACACATCCTCATAGTAGCTAAAGGCTAGCCAAACGCCGTGAAAGCATCTGGCCCTTGGCAGGTCAAGAAAGTTTCTCTTCACTTCCCAAGCCCAGTCTTGCCATCTGCCAGAAGGCAGCATCCAGAGCTCCCCACACTTAGCGCATTTCCATCTATGGTTGCTTCCCATGTCTGTCGCCCACACAGAGCCTCATGGGCTAGGAAACCCTGAACTTCTTCCCGGGGCACCACATCTCATGTCTCCTTTTCACGCCATCAGTGACAGCAAGTCTGACGCTGTTTGGTTTTAAGTTAATAAAAATCCCAATTACAGTAGCCTCAAACACTTCACTTTAAGGAGAGTGTTTTAAGAAATTCTATTAAGCTTTAACTATTGACAGTCCAAACCAATATTTTTGTTAGAAGCAGCTACTAATATTGACATTAACTGGAATTTTGATTCAGTAACTGCCAAAGCTAGTTTTCAGATGAAAGCAAAACAGCACCTCCCTTTAAAATGCCCAGAGGTAAAAAAGAGAGTCCATCTCATATTCTGTGGAAGCCAAAATGCAACACAACTAACTAGGCTTTAAATGCTTTTCATTTACATCTTGTTCTCTAAATGGTCTCATGCCATCAACCCAGTTCTTAAGTAAGAATACATAGGATTTATTTTGTATACCAGTTCTAAAAACACATAGTTAGCTTTTCCATTGCTCAGTAAAGATGACCACTTCCCAGCCCATGGCACTTACATTTTAACTGCTCGTTCTCAAGAGAAAGCAGCCCCAGCTCTGCCTTGACCTTTTCTAATTCCATTTCTAGAGTTTTCTGAAGTTCCACCATTTCAGTCCGATGTTTTTCAGACAGCTCTTCACATGTGCTTTTTAAACGCATCTCAGACTCCAACTCCCAGTCTCTTCTGAGAGTCTAGGAGAGCAAGACATACATTATTAAAGCAACTACATTTAGTAAACTAGTACCTTTTTTTTCCCTCCTCCATGTATTTGTCTCTACAATAAACACGTAGTAACCACAGGGCTTCTCCCAGTTCCAGTTTACTAAAAGTTTTACTACTTCTTGTGTGAAGAACTGAATTTGTACCTCTAAAGCCTGGATATGCGCCTCCTCGATTTCCAATTCTATTTTCTTTCTCTGATCAACTGTGAAATAAAATTATATTTATTAATAAATTTACGTGAAATATTATGATTAAATGCTAAGTAGAATTATGGATGAGTACCATTTTCAGGATCAGAATCAGGGCTTGAACATGTAGGCATGCAGCAGTGTAAGGCACCCGGTGCTAGCCTAATCTGCTAGATTAATTAAAAGTTTACTATATTACTGGTGGTAAGAAATGGCTTCCTACTTTCTGGTCAAAAAGACACATATTTAAAGCATTCTCTTGCTCTCAGGGGAGGACAAGAAGAAGAATGCTTCCTAAGCTTCTTCAGTGAATTGCTGCCAACCTCACCTTTCTCCAGAAATTCCTCAAGCTCTGCCATACAGGCTAGAAACAGTCTCTTGGTCTGAACTGAGGAAATTACACCAGAACATTGAGAGTGGCATCAGCAGGCCTTCAGTACTATCCAGTGCAGCTTTCCTCTTGCTGATGTCAATATACCTTAGAGCAAACCATGTCAAAGCTGCAGGTCCTCACTGAGCCTTCAGGTTCCTGGAACTCTTAAACCCTCAAAATGACATCAACCCAAAGTCCTCAAACCCTCAAGAGGGCAAGCCAGGAAGCATTTCTGTATCTCAGCAGAAATACCACAGTAGTCTGTGCTGCCTTTGGGCAAGAAAAGCCCTTAAATATAACAGGTAAAAGCCCCACTCTTTGTACCATTTAAATTCTTTGAGATCTCTCTCTAATGCTTCCTGAAAGTGACTAGTTCAGTATGGTACTATAAAACCCACAGAGTTGGAAAAAAAAAAAAAATTGGGTCTGGTCAACTTCGTTTTTGCATATACAATATGCACTCTTGCACATGCCAGTTGAGGTGCTGCCCCTGTTGAAGGCAACAAAACCTGGCTCTACACCAAGACAGGAATCTGTGGAAGAAGAAAATTACTGAAAGGTTTTCAATTTCAAATCCTTTATTTCCAAATTTTAATACCTAGTTCTTGCTGATACTTTGACTTAAGGTCTTCTTTTTCCTTCAAACTCTGTTCTTTACTCTTCTCCCACTCCAGCTGATGGCGGCTTTGCAGAATTGCTACCTCCTGAGCACGCTTATCATTGAGCATCTCTCGAAGCTCCACAAGGGCCGTTTCCTTTTCTTTCCTCAAGTTTGACTGCGTAAGCTCAAGCTGAGAAGTGTGCATATTATTTAAGCTTAGACGTAAAGCTTCCAATTCAAGGCTGTGCAGCGTCTGCAATGGGGAATAAAAAGGGGTTTTTCCTCCCTTCCAATGAAATATATTTCCTTTTTTCATTACTAGTTTCAATTGCTTTCAACTGTTAAACACACCTATGTTTTCTGTAGTTGAAGAGCGTTTCTTCATGGCAGTGACAGCACCCTGAAGATAAGCTCTCTGCTACCGTGAGATTTGCATAACATTTTCATGGTGAATTAAAAGGCTTTCCTTTCCTCTCTCTTAAATTCATCATCAAACATCGTGTACCCGTCCACTTCCTCAGTGTCATCAGCAGAATACAAGCTCACACCATCCCAACCTTTCACTTTCTATTTATTTTTTTTAAATTTGATAGAACGTTGAAATAAATAATATTTTTTTAGATTAAGAAAACCCCACATAAATAGGATGGGAAACAGCTTTTTACAAGGGCAGAAAGCGGTAGGACAAGGGGGATGAATTGCAGCTGGAGGAAGAAAGGGTTAGGTTGCATATTGGGGAAATTCTTCGTGAGGTGCTGGAACAGGCTGCCCAGAGAGGGGTTTTTCTAGTCAGGTGTATGTACTGAGTTTTGCACAAAAGCATTTCTAATCACATTAGAGTGATAATTAAAGAAAGAAAGGGTTTAATATTTTTAATAAATTTCCTTGGTAATTTTAACAAGACATAAAAATGACATTGAGGAAGTCTTGTGGTTTTCTTGGTTTGGTTGCGGTTTTGGTGGGTTTTTGTTTATTTTTGTGAGATTTTTTGTGGGGGATGTTTTGTGGTTTGTTTGGGGTTTTTCTTGTTTTGTTTTTTTTTTGTTTGTTTGTTTTAAGCAAATCATAGGGCTCGAAGGGATCATCAAGCTCCAACCCCTTGACTCCCACACCTTCTCTAGACCAGGCTTCTCAAAGCCC
>VXBZ01009257.1:0-54666 GCA_013399135.1 Heliornis fulica
TGGTGTGAAGGCAATGCACTACCATCCTTTGGCTCCAGCTTTACAGGTCTGATTCTTCAGCAGTTGCTCTGTCTGTTGTGTTTCAGCACCTTGCCTTGTCTTTAACCTCACACAATCTGCTGTTCTCCCAAAAGGAGGGGGAAATTAGGATGCTCCTTAGTAAGAGACCATCGAGGACCATGGGTAAAAATACCAATGAGTGTTTTTAATAGTCCTTATTACTTGGATGTCATTCCAGTGCTGCGCTAGACAAAAAAGAGGACAAAGAACAAAAGTCATAAGGGGACCTTGTAGATGCTGCCAGCTGCTGGCACAAATGGCCTTTGGGTATATGTCTCCCTTTTCAGTGTGGACTTCATATCTTTGTCTCATTTTCACGAGCTATCCTTCCATCTCCTCACAGCCTGATCTAGTACCCATCTGCACCAAACCAGCACTTCTCGCGTTCCGTTGCATTTTCTGTTATACCCCTCTTAACTTTTCCCAAACTCTTTCTTCTCTGGGACCATTACCCTCTGTACTCTGTGGAAGAGCCTCTGATTAAATCCAGGAGGTGTCCTGTAGCTGGGACAAGCACTGTGATGTTCTTATCACCTCTCAGTTGCCAGTAGTTACTTTTAAGGGCAGAAAGTCAATAATGCAAATAAGGTGGAATACGATACTTGCTAGTTTTAGCAGACATATACTTCATCTGAATGAATGTTTTAAATGCTTTGGCTTTGAGCCTGGCGTAGTTGTGGTATGAAATGAGCCTTAAAGGATGCTCTTGGCTGGAGCTGGCATCTCCCCGGGCCACAGGCCAGCCAGTCTTGGCTGCTCCAGCTTGGTGGCACCCAGAGTTATGCTGGGGCTGAGTTCTCTGCCTTTATCTGTTTCCTGCCATTATTGGGTGTTGTGTTGGCTGGGGATAGAAAAAATAAAACAACAGCAATGAGAGAGAGGCCCTGCCTGCTCCTGCCTCTGGCTTCTTGGCTCTGGCTTCCACATTCACCACTCTGAGTCCTGCCTGTTGCTGGCTCTGCTGAGCCCGCTGCTGCCTGGCCCTGCGCAGGGGCAGAGCCCCCCTCAGTGGAGCCCCATGGGGTGCAGGCAGCTAATGTCACCCCAGGCTGGGCTGGGCGAGTGCGCTGCCTCTCTCTGCTCCCGCTCGAGGGGCGCAGACTGGTGTGTGCTTTAGAACCCCACTGCAAGGCTCCTCTGCTTGCTGCCCCCCACCAATGTGCATTTGCTGCAGCGTGTGCACTGCAGACGAGGCACAATGCACATTTCCGTGGGAGGAAGATGAGGTTTTTTACAGATTCACATAGTCATAGAATCAGAGATGTCTTGGCTGGAAGGGGCCCTTTAGATCATCAGGTCCAACCATCACCCTAACCTGCCATCCACCACCGAGCCACGTCCCTCAGCACCACATCTACCCGTCTGTTCAGTCCCTCCAGCGATGGAGACCCCACCGCCTCCCTGGGCAGCCTGTTCCGACGCCGCTCTGTTACTCCTAATATCCAACCTAAACGTGCCCCGGCATAACCCCGCATCCCAGTTCATTTGCCAGCGGCAGCAGGTACTCAGAGGATGGCCCGAACGGCCCCTTTGGCAATTCGAGCGTACCGTGCCAAGTCGGGAAAGCGCAAAGCGGAGTCGTTTGTGCCTGGAAAGGGGGAGAGCCCCTGGCGGAGCCAGAGCCCCTGGCGGAGCTGGAGCCACCTCCCTCTGGGCACGGCCTGTGCTCCGCTCCTGCTCCCGCCGCCGCCCCGCTCCGGTGACAGGGTGACGGCAGAGGGCAGCAGCGCCCCGCGATCGCCCCGCGGGTCCCGGCAGCGGGCAACGGGCCGGGGGGCGCTGGAAGCCGCCCGTTCCTGCCCCGCAGCTGCCGATCGCGGCCTTGTCTTGAGGCGCCGGGGCTGTGAGGGAGCTTGAGCCCCCGGCTGCCGCGCGGGACGGGCCCGAGCGGGGCCTCCCCCGAACGGTGCCGGAGAACGCGCTGCCTCCAAGCCGGGGCTGACGGCCGGTTCCCGCCGGCTTATGCCGCCAGGTGGGGGTAAGACCCTGTGCAGGTCATGACGGGTTTCCCTCCGGGGTGGGTCCCCCGGCAGCGGCCGGTCGAACGCAGGCCGGGGGAGCCCGGCGGTTCAGGGGTGCTGCCGTGCGGGGCTCACCCGGCCCAGAGGCCACCTCAAGGCCGCAGCTCCCGCCGGCCTGGCGACGGCACCGCCCGGGTCGGCAGGGTCGCGGTGGAGCCCTGAGGCGGATACATGAGTCTTGGGGACGAACGAGTCTTTGCGTTTCCCTTCCGTTCGCCACCGAGCCGGCTGCCGCGGGACAGCGGGACAGGGCAGCGTCTGCGGGGACGGAGCGCTGTGGTGGCAGCTCCGAGGGACCTTTCCGATGCACGGGTAGCACAGGAACAGGCCGAGACTGCCTGATAGAGCAGGAGTTACTGCCTGAATCTGAAGCCTTACTGCAGCTCTTTAACCAGGGCCTGCATGGCAGGAAGGTTTGTATGGCTTTAGGGAACCATTTTACATATTCACAGAATGTCAGGAGTTGGAAGGGACCTCAAAAGATCATCTAGTCCGACTCCCNTCTCCAAGCTAAAGAGACCCAAGATTTTGAGTGCTTTCTGAATTATCTCTAGATATATTTCATCTTTCATATCAGCTGATGCATGTGTCCATTTCCATAGTACTCGGGATTGAATGTTCGCCTGGTCAAATATCCTATCTCCTCCTACTATGCTGTAGTTACTCCTCAACCTTTGTCTAGGCAACATTGGCAGAGTCTCTGAGTATCAGGTTCTTCAGAGCAGTGAATGAAGTTATTTTTCATTCTGTGTATATATAGTTAGTTGTTTTTTACTCTGTGTATTTATATCTCCTGTGTTTAATAAAGACTTCAGCTCTTACAATGGGGGCAACAATGAGCTATCATCAAATGGAGATAAAAGGCTTAGCCTGATAATATTCAATCTAATTATTTTCTCTTTTATTATTTCCTGAGCCCCTAGCAGAGAGGTATAAAACCATCCTTTTCCATTTGCTTCTCCCTGCTTCTCAAAGAACCCTTGCAAACCACATTCTCCCTGAGCTCATTTGCTAGGTTGATTTGCATATGCTTATGGGTTTGCCCCACTTTCCAAGAAATCCTTTGCTTGCACAGATGTTGCTGTCTGTGTTAATGTAAGACAGAAATAAAACAGAGATGTGAATTGCATAGCAACTCCTAACCAGAATATGGAAAGCAGTGGTGAGAAGATCCACAGCGAGAAGTTGGGGACAAGATTTTCAGGCCATTAAATTCCTCTTGAGGTTGTAATATTTACACTCTCCTTTTCAGAAAATGGCAGATAATAATTGTTCTTTACATTATAAGCAAAATCACTGACGGACTCTCTTCACTTTAGTGGCAGTAGCCAGTCCATGTGCTTGCTGGTATGCTGAATTTCTGCACAACTTAATGAAGGAAAATACCCTGGAAATTCACAGAACAACGTGCAATAATATTTTCAGTGCAAGATGGGCGAAGTAGTGTCAGGAATCAGGGGTTTCTGCTGACTTCTCTTTATTAGTAAATTGTGTATCAGTTTGTGCAGCATTTCCACACATGCAGCATTAGGTGGCTGTCTTCGTAGTAGGATAGTGTGTTGCTATATAGTCTGACAGGACTGATTGTCTCTACTTCCCATGCACTCAGGTCAAAGTGGAGTACACTTTGTCCCAAAACTGTTTATAAAAAATCACTTCATCGTCCCATCATGTTAGCTGAACAGCCGGTTTCGATCGCTGGCTGGGCGCGGGTTTAGGCTCTCTGTGCAAAGTTGTAAAGTACAAACAGAAAGGAAGTGATTTACCTCAGTAATTTCAGCAGCCCAAGTATACACAAAATGAGGAGGTCTGCATGTGTGTGCTATCAATCAAAATGTAATGGCTGAGATCCTTGACTTCAAACCGTCCAGTTTTTGACTGAGCTTTTGACCAGCTCTTCTGAAATACCCTGATGACTGTAGCGCAACACAGAAATTCCACTTGAAGATTCCTTGAAGTTTTCTTGCTCCCACTCTCACAGCCAAGTGGGAGTTTGCCATTTGCTATACAGATACATGATGGAGGAGTCCAGCAAATGATGTGCACTGGAGGATGCTGCTCTTTATGTCCCCAGGGTTCACCACATCTCTTTTCCAGACTCCTGCTAGTAGGGCTCCCAGAAACCCATGTTTTCATTTCTGAGGGAAGCCACTGTAGCAGAAGTAGAGCTTCCTTTTTACAACCTTCCTTATGGCAGATGATGGCAATATTTTTTTTCTACTATGAGTCAAAGCAGAAGAATAAGGAGTGAAAACATCCTTGGAGTGCACCACATAACATGTACCATGTGAGCAATGTCACTGTGGCTTTCTGACACACATGGGGCTGTGCTGAAATCTCAGGAGCAGAGTGCTGAGCCTGGAAGTCACTTTGTTTCAGGATCCTTTTATGTAAAAGTTGAGCTCAGCTGAGGAGCATTTCTTGGACTACCTGTTCATTCTATTTCAGGATAAATGTCCTCTGGGTGGTGGCACCTGGAAGATCCCACTATACCCCACTGAGACAGACCCCCATGTCAGGCCTATGTGTTCCCCCACAAGTGCCCCATCAATTCTGAGTAACTGGACTCTCTCCTGCCCCCCTGCAGGGCACATCTCCTGGGGAGGTGAAGCAGGAGGAGAAAGGAGACCAAGCACACCCACCTGCCAGAGGGGACAAACACTCTGGATATCAGACCCCATGTACTGCCAGAAACCCTGTAGGAAAGTCTCCATCTTCCAGTCTCAGAAAAATAGGCTGATGCTTCCCTACAAAGCTGACAAATCAGTAGGCACAGCAAAATGTCCCCTTAGCCAGATTTGACCGTGCAAAGCTACAGATCCTGCAGTCTCTCTACAGAGAGCAGTGGTGGGGACAACCCCAGCGCTGCCGGGCGGGAGCTGCACCACAGCTGCTCCTGACTGCAGTGCCTGGGGCTGCAGCAGGGCAGGCTGTGGAGACCTTGCAGTTGTTTGTGCCTTTATCCCCCCTGGGTTCGTAAAGCAGCATGCTGTGGGTCAGTGTCTGGGTCATGTCAACGCATCGGGCAGCGGTCGGGTGGTAGAAATCTGTGAAACCCAGGGTGGGATGTGGCACGTGGAAATAGCAGCCTGTCACCCACTGGGAGAGAGACCCTTCTCATGATGCTTATTAAACCACTGTTAACACATCTGCTGTGCTCGGGCAAGTGGAAAAACTGTTTCTATCACACTTTTTTCACCCAAATCTCCTTCTGTAAAGAAACCTGTTGGGAGACTGATGTAAAGACATTGCTATAACAGCTCAGGTAATAACTCCACTAGGTAGTTGGGTCCAAGCACTTGCTTCCATTGTTCACCATGTAACTTTTTTTCTTTGTAAAAGCTCAATGAAAAGAGCACAAACCTCATCTTCCCCGATCTGCTCCTTCTTGCACTCAGTCAAGTTGGTTTAAGCAATGCTGAAATCCTTGGTGGTGGTGTGAAGCAGCCAGGAAGGGAAAGCTGGGGGTGGGGACCAAGAATATATGAGCAGACAAAACAGTATTTTGTAATAAGAGGAAAGTCAACAGATATTATGTTTTGCCCTTTGGCAATGTGACCTCTTGTAATTAAATTATCAGGATGAAAAAGGCTATTTTAATTATTTAAGGACTCGGGAAAAAAAGTACAGTTGAATAAATAATTCATTATACCACAAAAAGTTATTTTAACTCTAAGTGCTGTGAAATTTTTCAGGGATCCATTATTTATTTTCACTTCTCAGTGACAGATGTTTTTGTTAAGTTTGAAGCTGTAACCCAAAATTTGTTTTCTGCTCTCTTGCAGGTAAGTCTGGATTGGTCTGTGTGAACTGTGCGGTTTGGGCACGTAAGTGAACAAAGTAAGTCTTCTTCAAGCTGTCCCAGCCTGTTAACAAGGTCGGAGTGTTGTCTTTATTTTTGAACTCTAATACTTTAAATGAAGGTGAAAATGCAATGGATAAAGTAATTGCAAACTGATATGGCTGTGCAGGCACGTTGAGTTAGATCTTTCTGTCCGGTACAAAAGCCACAGAACAAGTATGTGGTATTGAGAATGTTGTGCAGGGAAGTGTTTCTCCAGTTCATCCTTAAACCAAGATTGGGTGGAGTTAATGTGAAGTACTCACAATACTGATATTCTAAAGGCTAACACAGCTTTTTAATTATATTTTCATTGGTCATTTAAATGGGTTCTCTAGTTATGATCAATTCACAGACATAAAAGCTTAAGTGCCCCCTTTTGAACAGGGCCAAGTTAACAGGTCGCACACTGAAGAGCTTACTTTGTGGATCACTCAGAGCTGGTTACCTTTTATTGATCACCTGGCATTAGGATCTTGCTATAAGTCAGTAAGATACTGCTACTGTACTGGCATGCTTTGCTTCCTACCTAACCCTTGCTCTGTGACAACTCCTGCTAGCAGTAAGAAACCTCTTCCCCTTGAAAGCTTCCTTGCATTGGAATGAACAGGCTCCTTTGAGATGGTGTCATGTTTATTGTGTCAGACTTAAAAATTATTTCCTTTGCATTTTTCTTCCTCTCTTTTCCTCTCCCATTATGTCCAGGAACAATTAAATTCACCTCTTGTCAAATTCCACTGTTGACTTTCTTCTGAAGTGTTGACCATTTAAAATCAAACTATGATTTCTTTGGAAGTCCATGCTATGAAGGATTCCCTTGTCTTAGTCTCTCATTCCTATTAGTGTACCAGTACCAGGCACAAGGACCTTTTGACAGTATTTCTGTACACACCCATGGTGTGGTATCTGTTCAGATCAGTGCTATGGTAAAGCCAATTGCAGGACAGATGTTGATGATCAGTATACAGAAGGCCTGTTCTCTCTCAAGATTAAAACTGTTCACTTTCTGAATATGGATTTTATTTTGTATTTCAGCTGGACGCTGTAAAAGCTACTCACTGTCCTGAAACTCACCAGTTAGTTCTGCACCACTTTAGATTCTATGCATTTGGTTATCTCTCATTTCACTTATGCTTCAGATCAGCCAGCAACATTTTATATGAATGCTAAGAAACTTCTTATGCTTGGCTTTTTCCCTTCCCTTTCCACTTCTGTTGACTGATGTTAGGAAGTTTTTTATCAGCTGAGAAAAGGGGCCATATGTTCTTTACAGCTGTAGCACTGCTACCATGTTGAGGATGAAATAAGAAGGGAGTATTTTCCCATGCTACCAAGTGCCTCACTTCTGGAGTGAAGCTGAGATTTGAAGTGATAGCAAAGTGTGTTACTAGGTTCATATCTGCCATGTTTCTATCTCTGAATGGCCTGTAGGTTTGTAGAGGCTGCTGTATTTCTTTTTTTTCTTTTGAAATGTTACAGGTCATGCCCCTCTGTCTCTCAGCTCCTGCTACCAGTTTTATACCTTAGCTGGCTTCCCACACTTGGTATTGAATAACTAATTCACTACAGAAGGGTTACTCTTTAAGTTTGAGCTTTTTTGATTCCAACTTTGCATTTTTGGCTTTTGTGATCAGTTTGGTTTCCAAAGCCTGGGGGAGCAGATTCTTTCCCGCTGCAGCAGTTGATCAGACTCAGATGCATGTGTGTGTACCGTCGACCCTCTCCCGGCACGCGGTACTTCTGCGCCTTTTCACGCATGACATACGGAGCTCATGCCTCAGGTACCCAGCTGCCATCCCCCTCTGCCTTCCTTAGATGTCAACATCAACCTTGGCTTGGGGAGTTCTGCACAAGGAACAGTCTCCACACTCCTTAAACACTTTATTCGTGGCCTCTGAGAGCGATAAGCATCCCTTTGAACCGGGCACACCGCGCGTTATTAATGGACTAAATGTGCTGTACTGTAAGAGGTCTGCAGAGTATTGCTCATTTTTTAAGGAACCCTGGAACTGTTTATGGACAATGGATGGATGTGAAAATACAGTCCCATCATGTCTCATTGCAACAAAAGAAACAGGCTTGTACTTCAGCATTTCTGTTTCAAACGTATAAATTCCTCTTTTGAGGGTTTCTAGGTGTAAGCGGATAAAAAGTTACTAAATGTGACTATGAATACTGACAAATCAAAAATAAAGCCTTAAAAACATCTAAGTTATAAACAACATTTTTGAAAAAAGCTTCAATTTAAAGAAATAGATGAAAAATAACCTGCAGATCCACTGAGGTAAAAATTAATATTCAAGTCATGTGTTTCTCACATTGGCTGCAGAAACAATGTGAGTGTTTTAGGGGGTAAATTAATAATAAACACGTCTGAAAATGCTGTCCCTTTCCAGACACTGTTTACCCAGCACATCTCTGAACAGTGTGGTAGATTTCATCAGACTTTAGGATTTCATTTATAAAAATAGACCTCTTTGGTAAGCCTCACGTAACAAGCAGCTTTCCTTTGTTGCCCTGAGGCTAATGACAAGATACAAAGAAAAATATTCTGTCTGAAAACAAAATGAATCCTGAACCCCAGAAGACTAGTATTGCCCGTTATCTTCAGTAATAACTGGTTGGAGTGGTGTCTGTAGAAAACTGCACTGTCAATTTAGACCCTGGTAGGCTGCAAAACAAGGAGCGTTGGGAAGTGTGTGTATGCAGGAGTCCTTCATTGGAAAGAGAACTGTTATAGGAAGTATCTAAGAGAATTGTTAGGGAAAGTATCGGCTCCAGCTCACCTGGTGGGATGAACTTCAACATTACACTCAGAAATCTGGTGTGATAGCCTTGAGTTTGTGGTTTACACTTTTATGTCGATGTTGAAATGCTTCTTGTCATTGTTTTAGTAGAGAAGGGGAACAGGTCCAAACCTCTTGCGCTTGGATAAGTGTAGGGAGAAGAGGCTTGTGATCTGGCTGTTGACCCAACAGGTTATTGGGATACCACTGGTGGAAAAGCAACATGGAAATTCCGCAGAGAGAAGGGGTGGACAGGAGATTTACCTCTGAGATATTTGCAATTTTAGTATGAAAGATGAGTAAGTGTATTTATTATGTTTAATATCAGATAGGTATTAAGAAAGGCTGGGCTGTGTTTATTTGTGAAGAGAATTCTGCTTGTTTGTGATCTTTGTGCTGTTCTTGGAGGAATGGTGTGCAGACCTGAAACACATCTGAAATACATTTTTAAATGTATTCTTATGCTTGTTTGAGGTCCTGTGGAGTAGTAGAGGAGCCATGCAGGGGCACCTTCAGTTTCATTCCTACTTAATTAGGCAAAACAGAATGCAAAACATTTCAGTGAGTGTGATCTGACCTAAAAAGTGGTTTTAATGATCAATGGTGCTTGTTGGGCACTTTTCCAAAATAAATTGCTAGTACTGTATGGGGGGTAAAGAACCATAGATGGCTTTTTAGTTAAGATGAAAAGTTTACTTAATTTTCTTTAAACTGTGAATTTCTGTAGGCCCAATCATGCTCACTAGCCCAGATAAAGCAGCATTGGTACTTTAACAGTAGTTCTTTCTACTTACTGCACTTCATCTTTTGCAGTAGTTCTCCAAGTATCCATGCAGTGGGATTGGGCTCATGTTCATGTATAAAGACTTCTCCGATTTTGAATTAAATGAAATACAAGAATATGACTTCAGTGTTAATTGCTGGGACTGGTAGCTCAGCTTTAGCCATCGAATCAGAATTCAGGCTTCTCTTCCTGTGCATTTATGTATCTGACAAGCAGTCTTGAAAGCACAGGTGCAGTGCAAGATGCAGAGGAACAGAGTGCTTTGAATCTCCTCTGAGCAGTCTCAGCCACTCTGGTCCTTGAAACACCAGTCAGTTCCCTGAGGCTTTCCCAGGTGGACAGTCATCCTGATGCCACTCTCATGGGCATCGTGTGAGCAGTAATGCAGCGGTGGAAATACGTTACCATGTAAAGTAACCAACTGGAGTAAAATTCTGGAGGAAACCTTGGGCTGCTCATGGGTTTTGCTACAATTCAGTAGCCAAGAAGGCAGCTTATCTCCTCCAAAACAAAACAGCTATCTAGAACCAGATGACTTACCACTTCAAGAAGAGATGCTTAATGCTTTGGAGTTAATTGGCTTAAATTTATTGTGAAACAGACCATGGAGGAGAAGAGCAGGGCTTTTTGATTGCTTCCTGGAGATTTGGGTTTGTCGTGCATTGGTTTACATTATTTCTCAGTGTTCCTTTTCCCATAATGATGTCTCCCTTGTGTCAGGAAGAAATCCTGAAGGAAGAATTCTCCTTAAGTTTCTTTTCTCTCTCTACTGCTGATGCTTGACCCAGTGATAGGAAACTGCACATCATCAGGGTGTCTGGATAGCCCATCTATTTTTGAAGCCCAAAACATGGTTCTGGCAAGAAGTGTTGAAAAGACAGACATGTCTTGAGATTTCTGTTAAGTAATTTCTGTAATAATTGAAGCTTTATATTGGAAGGTCATTTTACCACATGTTCTCCAAACATTTCTTCCCTAAGGTGGCAGTGGAATGCTCAGTAGTCATTTACAGATTGAGGAGTACACAGGCTTTCAACACAATGTCATGCTAATGCATGGTTGTACATCTCATGCCACATCATGAACACAGGCATGGATCCCTTCTGGCCAAACCCAGAGACAAATCTGATTTGAAGTACATGGGGTGTTTGTGGTTATGCAAAGCAGCAAATATCTGTAGCCTTCCCAAGCATAGTTTAGATCTTACAGAGCATTAGTCCTACTCACAAGGGGACGAGGTTTACACCCAAGTTTCAGAGGACAGAGAGGCTTCCTGTACTGGGAACACTGATAGGAGGTTCACAGCATCACTTTGTGTCTTCTGAGGAGAACAACACTGGCACCTTTCCTGGTGCGTCTTTGGACACAATAACAATGCAAATCCTGATAGGCATCTTGTGATCGTGCCTTTCTTTCCAGTGGGCAGTGTAAACTGCCCCCAGGAATACAAACTCGGTGCTCTCAGGTTTTGTTAGATTCAGTGATCCTGCTGACCCAGCTTTGTCTTCAGGAGTGTTGCTGTTTTTCAGATCTCTTTCAGCTTCTAATCTTTCTATCTTTGTTATCTGAAATTATCATTACTAAAAAAAAGTGCAAAATAGCCTATGTAAGAACATGTTTTCAGTGCTGCTGTCTCCTGTATGCAGAAGCAGTGGCAGCATCCATAGAGCCAACAGATATCTATCTGCAGTGTTTGAAAACTCAGATTACTCCCCATCTGCTTTCTAGCTCAGTCACAATGTTGTTTCCTGTAAAAATGGAAAACACTGAGCAGAGCTACACGTTCACTCATGCCACTCAAGCTGTTACGAGTGTCGAGATCACCAACGCTCTGCTCTCAATAAATGCAATATTTTGCTATTGGGAAAATGTTTGACAGCAGAAAGACAAATATTCCACACTAAGCAGAGTCTCGTGTCTTGTGGCTGGGATGTGTGGCTGTAAGGCAGCCTGGCTGTGAAGTCTCAGACAACAGGTAAATGCTTCCATTCCAGATAGACATGTGAAATATCGGCTTCTTTTTCCTGCTTTCAACTTGCTCATATCTGACTTTAACCCCACAACTCAAACCACTGACATCTTTTCTCTTAAGCAGAAGGGCTTTAAGAGGAGATGCAGCTGTTTGGCTCCATGGCCAGGCTGAATCCCCTTTTGTGCATTCAGTATCTCATCAGTAACTGGTCTCTTGCTACTGTCACATGTAGATCTTCATATCTTTTCCTCTGTTAAAGTCTGTGATATTTCTTCTCTCCATGTTTGTTAGTCATAAACAGTTCCTCAGGTGAATAAACTGACACTGTGATGCAAACATCACAGCAGAACATGACTTCTCAGTTCTGTATAGTTTTTGTATAGGTCTCTGTATAGATCTCATTTGTCTGGATCTCTGTATCTCTCAGAGACTGTTGTCCCAAAGCGATTGGTTTTTGTTGTGTTTGGCTTGAGTTGAGAAATGTCAGTGAGCCTCATGCATTTATCAACAAGCTGCAGGAAAGGTTATTTGTTGAAATGTTTCTTAATTATAAGCAGTGTCTGGAAGTTTTAAACTCTGCCTCACCAAATTCAAATGCATGTTGTCAGTCAATTTACAGCCTGGTACTAATTTAGTCGAGGCCAGGGAATGGCACTTGGCCTACCAGAAAGTTATCAGCACCTCTGAAGAGTTGAGGCCAACCAGTACTTTGGGAGTAGAAAGTGGAATATTTTTTTTAATTAATTAAGAATTGAGAATTAATCAATCCCTGAGGGCATGGGAGAGTTTAAATGTAAATATATCACCAAAACTGTGTAATAAAAGGGAAGCTGAAGAGTCCCTGAAGATAATTCCTTCTCTCCTGTTGATGGTTGTGGGATTACATGACAGTTGAAGTTTGCCAGGTCCCTGAAGCCTGTTGAGTTTGGGTTTGGAGATAAGAAAAATTTCATATTTTTTTTCTTCACTGCCCCATTGTCCTTCTAAAACTTTCTGGATCTGTTGTCTATTTTGAATTTAACAGTTACTGTTGTTTGGTTTTTACAGTCACCATTTCTTTACTAAGGAAAAATTCTTGTAATGTGAATACCATTACACAGTTTTCCCCTGTGGGACACAGTGAGACTGAAACCTGAGTGTCTCAGTGGTTCTGGGGGTCAATATCCCTTGGCTTTTCTGCCGTGTTCTTGCAGATGCTCACCTAACTATTGCTTCTCTGTAAAATGAGTGTAAATATGGTTACTGACCACATTTGCACAGATTTTATTCACTCTTCACAGTGCCCAGGTGTCACTCTTACCCAGCCCCCATGTTATCCACTGGTCTGTGCTGGAAAAGATCAAACACCACATTCAGATTTTCCTCATGCTGTTGGGATGTGTGTTGGTATCGATTGCATGGAACAAGGGCTCTCACTTTCCTGGGTTTCTGTTCTGGCATCTGCAGGAGCGAGAGCATCTCCTTTGCTCACTTCCATATTTCAAAGTACTCCAGGCACAGACTGGGACAAGACAAAAAGAGATGAGTCAGCCCTTTGAAAATGCTCTCAGAGCGCAAATGATCTCGGCAAAATGCTTTGTTGATGCTCGTCATCAGTGAGTGCAGATTTCAGAGAATATTTTAGGAAATCTCCATCACCTCAGGTACAGAAAACTCCACCAGTAAAATCCTGTGGGTCTGAGTGGGAGCCTTGTATGAAATGTGTATGAAAATCAGGGTCAGACCCTCACTTCCCTTTGGCACTGCTTCATCCCAGTATTTTCACTTATGCCCTGTAAACCTCTGCAACAATTTCTCTGCCTCCTTGGTGTTTATGCCCTTTAAATATAAATGGACAAATAAATACTTTTCCTGAGTAAAGTTATAAATATTTATTTTTTCAATCTATAAGCTGTCTCTATCAGCCTGGTGGACACAGCCATGTGGTTCCTGCTGACGTACAGGATGAGACCCTCAGCTTGAGTCTTGCTTTGAGCAGCTGGAAACTGCCCAGGACCATGGTGGTGCAATAGCTGTGGTGGAGCCTGGGACATGAATGTCTGTGGCCTGCTAAGCTGCTCTGATATCTTCTGCATAGCTCAATTTACACCTCTAACTTTGGAAAAGAGAAAGGAGGAAAGTCAGAATTAACCACTGGTAACTGTGAAAGGGTTTTCTTACCAAGTGAGTCTAATAGAAAATATAACAGGACTGAGTGCTCCTGTAAGACAAGGTAGGTAACTTTCTGCACAGCCTGCTTGTCAAGCACATCACATCTTCATTTCTGAACTGCTCTGTTTGGGGCCATGATAAAAGGAATGTACCTGCTAACAAAACAGCCTGCCTTCAAATGTGAGATACGTCTTTCAGAACACTGCTTCAAAACAGAGTGTTTTCTTCCATTAATAGATAACCTTTCCTAAGCTCCTAATATCTTCTCTGACATGATATTGGCTAAACTTGGTATTCCCAGGAGAAGTGATTAAGATTTGGTTCCTTCAGGAAGGGAGTGGTACATTGGATTCTCTGATAAAATTGAATCACTGGAGACCTGCAGGAGGTCTGGAAGCGAAGCAAAGGTGCTGGTTCTCAGGGCATTTTTGTGGTCCTGGTTTTGATACCAGTTTATAATTATGCCAAAAGCAATATATTTTGAAACAGTGAACCAAGAGATTCTCAGACACTTAGTGGTTTATTCTTTCATCATTCTACCCAACACCAGTATGTCCAGAGTAACAGTCTCATGGGGCAGACTGGGTTTCCTAGATCTCCTGGAACTCCTGTGATAGCAGTCCCAGAGTTTCCAAAAGTCTTTGGACTTCTGCCATAAACTGGACAAACTTTAACCAGATACAGATTGCTTTGAACAACTGATTGATCAGCTTGGAGGAATCATACACCTAGATCTACTTGTAGGCAGTTGTGCCTTCACGTGATTAAGCTAGATTAAAAATGCATGTTGACCTTTCTGGCAAGTCTGTATGTTCTGGTAGGATCGAGGGATTTCTTCAGCAAAGCCTCTTGAAAAGTCTCCCCGTGTGATAACCCTGAAACGGAGCTAAAATGGAAAAAAGGAAAATCTTTTCTCTCATGGGTGTCACACACAGCTTGCTGAGTCAGGGTGGGTCCAGCCCCTTCATGTGTGAGCACACTCCTGGTTCACCAACCCCCTTCCCTTCATATACCCAAGAAAACCGAAGGAGTTGAGTGTCTTCGCTCATGTTTTCCCAGTCCAGTTCTTCCAGTGAACAGGATACTTCTCACAGGTTTCTGCACACATTGTGTAATGACAGCAGTAATGTACTGTGTTATTGAGCCTTGTCTGTGGTCAGGACAGAGTTTTGTGCACTGACTACTTGACACAGCATTGCTTGACACAACCAGGTGACTGCTGGCTCCGATGCTGGATGTTCCAGGTTTTTCCTGCTGGCAGATCCTGTCCCTAAGACTTGCTTTCTTCTGTGATGAGTCCTCAAAGAAAATATTTTTCAAGCTAAAATTTCAGCAAAATTCTGAAAATCTGCTTAATTTTCACCTTCCTCTGCTCTGCACCATGTTTCTCTCATACCATTAGCACATGCTACTTCCTTTTTAGAGCAGAGCAAAGACTGGGGCATGATTTGTGATTTGCTCTGTTGGTTGTCTGGAACACGCTCTGTTGTCATTCCATTGAGGGAGCCAAGGCCTCTAAAGATGTAACTGGAAGTTTAGTACAGATGTTAACTGATACACCATTAATAGTGTCCATATTAGGCACATGATTAGTACTCTGAAAAATATATGACACTACTTATATCAAGGCAAAGACTAGGCCTTAAGAAAACCAGAAAACCAAGTGTGGCAGTTTACCTGTGAAACACTGAAATGTGAAAGGGAGTACTGCCCTGTCCACCTGACTGATACCTACTGTTCTGTCTCATCACACCACCCATGTCATAGGAAAATGACAGTTCTCTTTTTAAATGGGACTTAATTCCCATTCCCATTAAATTCTCACCACATCTTTTTGTATGACCGTATTATCAAGGAAATTGCTTTATTGCATGTGGATTTCATTCACTGAATAAGCTGACCTGGAATTTAACATTAGTAGCATTCGAGAAACTGTAGAGATCATTAGAGGAACTATTGAAAGAGTTGGAACTGACACATTTGCCAAAAGTTTACAGAGCTGTATTTTTAAAAGATGTGCATACAAAGATACCAAGGCATAATGAAACCTCCCACACACACCACAAAATGAAATATTTATACTGTAATCCTCCTATTAATAAAATGATGGATCAGGCAGCGTCTGCTGCAACAAGACTAAGCTGAAAGACTGGTTACTGGCTAAGGAGTAACCAGTCTTGGGAATCCTTGTCCTGAATTAGCCATGTGTAGCTGGAACTGCCCAGTACTTCACTGGGAGGTGAAGGCCAGGAAGAAGAGTCCAGGGAGCAGAGGAAGGTCTGCAGTTCTGCTTGTGCTGCTGCAGCCCCGTGTGGGTCCTGTGGGTGCCGTGGGGGCTTTCCTCAGTGACCTGCCTTATTTTCAGTTGTTGGTCGATGCAATTCTGAGGCCCTCAGGATGATTTGGCTTGATGAGAACGCAGCAATCTCAGGGACTTTGCTGTCAGTTGCTACCCTAATCAGAGGGCTGCTGTGATGCTGAACAGGTCACCTCCTCCCTTTGGACTTGGGCCAGTTTCCAAGGTATAAAAATTAAAAAAAAAAAAAAAGAAGAAGAAAAGAGGAGGTTTGCTAGGGGAGGAACAAGAGATGGAAATGAGAGTAACAGTGTATCTAGACTGTGAACTGACACAGTGGGCTCAAATCTTAGACCTGACCTTAAGGGCAAGCCTACAGGATAATTTAACTAACAAATAGGTAGCCTTGGTGCTCCCCTGGTTGTTTTCCCAGTTCCTGCTGCTTGATGCAGTGAGTCACCAGTGGTGTTCCCCAGGGCTCAGTACTGGCACTGGTTCTCTTTAGTATCTTAATCAATAATATGGACAAGGAGATCGAGTGCACCCTCAGTCAGGTTGCAGATGACACCAAGTTGGGTGGGAGTGTGGATCTGCTGGAGGGTAGGAAGGCTCTGCAGAGGGATCTGGACAGGCTGGAGTGATGGGCTGATGCCAGCTGGATGAGAGTCAGCAAGGCTCAGTGACCACTCCTTGCACTGGAGTCATAACAACCCCAGGACACACTGCAGGCTCGGGCAGAGTGGCTGGAGAGCTGCTTGGCAGAAAGGACCTGTGGGTGTTTGTCAACATCTGGCTGAGTATGAGCCAGCAGTATGTCCATGTGGACAAGGTGGCCAACAGCAGCCTGTCTTGTATCAGACACTGTGTGGCCAGGAGGACCAGGGCAATGACCGTTCCCCTGTACTGGGCACTGGAGAGGCTGCACCTCAAGTACTGAGATACTGGATTGTGGGCAAAGAAGGGCAAAGGAACAGTGAAGTGACCAGAACACAAGTCTGATGGGGAGAAGCTGAGGGAAGAGGGGTTGGTTAGTCTGCGGGAGGCTGATGGGAGACATGATCACTCTCTACAGCTCCCTGAAAGGATGGTGTAGCCAGATGTGGGTTGGTCTCTTCTCCCAAGTAATAAGCAATAGGACAAGAGGAAATGGTCTCAGATTCCCCAGAGGAGGTTCTTATGGGATATCAGGCAAAATGTCTTCACCAAAAGGGCTGTCAGTCATTGAAACAGGCTGCCCAGGGAAGTGGTGGAGTCACCATCCCTGGAGAGATTTTAAATACCTGTAGATGTGGTGCTGAGGGATGTGGTTCAGTGGTGGCCTTGGCAGTGCCAGGGTAACAGTTGGACTTGATCTTAAAGGACTTTTCCAGCCTAAGGGACTCTGATTCTGTGCACACATGAGTTTGCTTAGAGGCCTCTTCTTGCCTGCTGGGAGTGGAAGGGTGTTGTTTCTCACAAGCTTGGTAAGGATGCTGGCACGAGGTGTTTATCCGTGTGGTCCCCAGCCTCGCATCCAACACGTTTCCTGCCAGAAGCGTCTGGCTGCCCGGTTCTGCAGCAGTTCAGACTTTGTCCAACACCAGAGCACTATAGGTGAGCACCTCCCAGTCAGACTGCCTAGGGGAAAGCTCTCTGCAGTTTTGCTTCCCCCTCACCATGCCTTCCTCCTTCATTCTCTCTCCTTTGTGTTCTATTTTACATGCACCTTAATTTTTATCTCATGCTGTGAAAACTAACGGCAAAGCAGATGCTAATTAAGCAGTGTCTTAAGGCTAGTGTCCATACATAATGAGCCCATGAATGCTGGGTTCTGCATGCATATTTAGTGATAAACAGTTAGATTTCCCGATGCTCTGGTCCCTCCAGCGCCCTGTGATGGCCCGTGAGCACACTGGATAACTTGCCCCTGGTTTTGGGGCACACTGCTGCCAGGCCTTCTTGGAGAGAGAGCAGGAGTTGAGGTAGCAGTGACACCCAGGATGGGTGAATGGATAACGGGATCGAGCAGTCCACAGTAACCGCCTGTTCTCACAGCCCTCCCGCATGGCCCTGCTGACAGCAGTGTTTTCCTTCCCCGTGAATGGCTGAGGCTCAGAAATAACACTGAAATTGTATCAAGAGTTTGTTACAAATATGAAATGCTGCTTTGAGGAAGTAACTACTATGAAATGCACAGCCAGCAGCCTTGTTCTGTTGGCTCGCCAGAGCTAAGTAGGTTTTGACTGGAATTTACTTGAGTAGGTTCCTTTTCTCTCTCTCCCCAAAGATACTGTCTGCCACTGGTGGCTTGGGCTGCCCAGGAGGCCTGGGAATACTCTGAGGTGTAGAAGTTGCCTTTCAGAAGTCTGAAAACCAAATAGCTTCTGTGAAGTAGTGTCAGAGCATCCAGTAATTCAATAACAAGGGTTTCACAAGAGGGAGGTTGGGACTGGCTCTTCTCTCTTGGGGTGGGATAGGCCTGCCCCCCCCCCCCATCTGGACCTCTGGCACTGAGCAAGGGCAGCTCTTTGCTCAGTGTGAACCGAAGACCCTGAGCTTTGCCTCTTGAATCCAAGCAGGGAGGGAAGATGCCTCAAAGGTCAGGGTACTGGGCTGCTCTGGAAACACAGCTTTTGTAAAAAAGTCCATTTCTGTGGGCATTTTTGTTTTCTACAAAATGGATATTTGCACAAGAGTACTAAATTGTGTATTTGTTAATTGGTTGTGTCAGTGGCTCAGTTGAGAGCAGCAGCACTGAACTGTGACACTTCCCCTTCCCAAACAGAAATTAAATTATTTTTGAATGTTTATTGGCATCACCCAGCTCTTGTCACTTTTGGTAGGAGCAGAGCTCAACCAAAACTAAGCTTATATTTCTTTCTTCACAGTCCATTTCCATCAGGAAGAGTTTTTTCTTTTGCTTTCTATACCAAAGTATTATTTATTGTCATAAGTTATTATGCCTGGACCTTATGTCTGGACTGTCCAAAGATGGTTCCATTTCCATGGTAATGGGATTTGATACTTCAGCAAATCCCCTCAGGAGTGTTCAGGCTCAGTGAGAAATTTGGTAAGGAGTTACGAGATCTTCAAATTAAGTTTGATAGTGGCAAAAAAGGTATGATTTATTTTTGAATGGGAATACCAGAAAAGCTGTAGAATCTGATGATGTTCATTGTATTGATAATGAAGACATACCTCTAAACTATGACTACATTGGAGTAATCATATAGGAAACACCTTCATCCAGGCCATTAGCAACACAGCAAAACGTTGTTGCAGTCAATAAGAAAACCATCTACCAGCTTTCAGAAGAGTCTGTGGGACTGATTTGGCTATACACAGTGATACAGGGCCCACTGTGTAATTCCAGGAGGGTAAGCTGGCACACACATGCAGGGCCCTGGTGCTCAAGGTCCTCAGAATTCATTTCAAATATCCTTTACTTAATGAAACTTGGCAAGAATATCCTGGGAAATATTAATACAAAACATCAGTTCCAGAAGTACACAAGGGGTTAAAAGTCAAAAACAAAAAAAAGAGTGAGTTAGATTTCAGTCCTTCAGATTAGTACTATTAATTTTATATTTACAGTAATAACATGAATTTAGACTTCTATCTCTGTATGTATATAAAACTATACCTTGCTTTCAAAGTCAGGTTATCAGAGAACTAATGGAAAGTCCGATGAGTGTGGTAGCTGCCCGTGTGCATAGACACAACAACCACTGCAGCCCAAATAATCAAACATTACCAGAACAAGTGGCCAGATCTTCACAAGGGTTTGGTTTTTTTTTTACAATTGTGTGTGTGTCTGAAATTGGCGACAAATGTGGAGAGTCGAAGGAAGGTAAGTGGGAAGGACAGACAAGCGCTTGCTGATGTCTGCTATTAAAGTACTCAGATGAGAACAAGGTCCTTCAGAGAATCTCTTCCAAAATGTCAGGTCCGAGGACTTGGAAACAATTTAATTTTTTCTGAGTGCTTGGAAAAGTGCTTCCTGAGGCAGAGAAATAAGCTGCATGCAATTCTGGCCATGGGCATTGTGTCCTTCATGCCATTTCTAACTTTTCCTCATCTGGGAACAGCCGTGGGAACAGCATCTGACCTACACCAAGGGCAGTTGTTCCACCAGTCTGCACAGAGCCCCCAGGGCTGCGCAGCCAGAGGGAGAGGCTTCTGTTTCTCACATAGCCCTTAAAATCTGAAACTGATTTCTCCCTAACAAGTCTCTTAGCATATTAAATATTTCACAGGTTTCCTGTATTTGATGTAAAATGTGTGTGTGGTGTGGGAAAACAAGGTGCTCGAATGTGTTACTGCCCTTCCGTAATTGTCTTTCACTTGATAGGGAAATACAGCAATAGGTCATTTTCTAAATGAAATCATTTTGCTTTGAGTTTGCTCAAGTTCACTTTAGTACCAAGCAAAGAATGTGTCTGAGCTATTCCCCCTGTGTTGTTAAACTGTGGGATCTCTAAAACTGCAATTCAGTGTGAAAAGGGAACGTCTGATTTTACTAGATATCAGACAGATTTGGTGAATTTTGGCTGTGACAGGGAGGAAATGCTAAACAAAGTGGTTACTGTATATTCTGTTGCCTTAGAGACTGAAACATCTGTATCCATGCAGGCAAGTGATGCAGACATGGTAAGATTTGACTTCCTTACATTCCTGTGTTCATCTTGCTGTCAATGGAAATGTTTTATGGTGGGAATATGCTGGGCTTCTTTAGCATTGTATTTATCTGGTTGTGTGGCATACCTTGGACTAGGAGGGCTTTTTAATTAAAGTCTAACTCTGAAGTCAGGACGCTCCCCAAGAAAAGATGCTTTTACATGAATAATTTTTCAAGATGAACTTGGAGGGACTTGAAATGATTGTTGTTCTGGTGATAATTGTTGGATTTGTGAAGGCACTTGAGCATCTGGGTCTCCTAGAAGGCAATTATGAAGGTAGGATGTTAAGAAATAGAAAATATTTTATTCTGAAAGCCATTTGCTGCAGAGCATTATACTTTAATCTGTACGTGCATGTGCAGTGTTTGGGTATCAGAGGAGCTGAATAGTAGCTGAAATAACTTTAAATGCTTTCTTTAGACAAATGAAATGTAATTTATATGTCAGTATAGTATTGTGGGTGTTGCTGCAGCTCTGAAAATAAATGTGATATAATATTGAACTATTCTTTGTCTGTTTAAGATTGTTTCAAGAACTTTAATACAGATTTGCATGCTTTAGTAAACTGCAGCTTGCAGCCCGAAGCTCTGGAGGAAAGAAGGGCTTGTGTTTTATTAAGTTTATAATTGTAACTTCTCAATTTGTTCTAATTGCTGGGAACGTCAGAGCTTATTTTTAGCTATTGGCTATTAACAGAAAATGCAAAACCCTTACTGAGCTTATTTGGTTGAATGTTTCTGTCATAATCACTTAGACTTCTTTCAGAATATTTATCTTTAACAATTGTGGCTGGTCTCGCTCTCTAGTCTCAGGTATGTTTTAGAAAAGCACTGCCGATTGAAATGTAAATACGGCTTGTAGAGACAGTTTGAGGGAGCTGACTGCTAAAGGTATTTTAATTCTTGTTACCTCTCTGTTTTTATAAACGGTGTAATTCATGTAGAAACACAGAAATCTTAAATAGAGGCAGAAGGGATGTATTTTAGACAGCAAGCTCTCTAAATCAAAACATGTCAGTGCAGATAGCCTCACTGTTTAATAGGAAGAGTAGATTTACAGTGTGACTAAATGTTCCCGAATGTGATATACATTGAACAGCTGCTTTTTATAGAAACTCGAGGGTCATTTTTCATGTAGGCTAGAAGTACGCAGGTATTAAAATAACCTTCAGCTACCCACAGACACCGAACAATTATTCCTTTCTGCTTCAGAGCTCCTGACACCCTGGAAAAGGCAAGGTTGCTGGCCTCGTATTAATTACTTGACAACATTTAGCACAAGGTTCAGAGAACCTTGGAGACTAGCAGCAAGTACTTTACTGGAGGAGAAAAGTTATAGAACTTTTGGTTCATTAGCTGCTTGCTTTATTTTAGTTCTTTTGCATGTACCTGTTTCTCCTACTTCCTGCTGCTTTGATTATTTTTCCTAACCTCTAATAGGCTTGGATTAATTAAGAAGTGCCTGGTGATAACTGTTGCACAGCATTTGGAAGCTAGGGCAGTAATACAGATTGTTTAGCGATCGCTCTACGTACCAGCTCCAGCTTTGTGAGGTTATTGAAATGATCAAATTGTGCAAGCACGACAGAGTGCCAACAGGAAAATGCATTTATTCTGGCTTTTGTGAGCCTTCTGAAGCCTGTGCTCCCATCACAGACAAGTGTTATATGGTATCCAGTGCACAGTTAATTTCCTGTCTCCAGCTCCAGCAAAATCTGCTATGAATTGGTCTGTCTGAGCACCCGTTTTTTTGTAATCTGATTGTTGTCTGCCTGAATGCATTCAAGGGGCGAATGTTATTCAGCAACTTGGTTAAAAAAATAACAGCATTGAAGAAGGAAGCTTTAGGAGAGGGTCACTCTTGCTTTGGGTAGCTGCATCCTCCCAGTGCCCAGTCTCCTCACGTACCTGTGAGCTGTACTCGTGTCGCGAGGGGGAGTCGCGTACCCCGACTCCCAAGGAGAGGGAAGGTTTGGTATCCTTGAGTAATGCAGAGCAACCTGCAGTGATGCCTAGTTGTTTTCTGATGAAGTTTGCATTAAAATACTGGGCAGGAGATCGGGGTTAGTTTGTGAATGATATTGCAAAAAGGGTTAAGGTAAATCTTGCGTTAAGATATTATAACTTAAGGAGAAGTTGACATATTCAGACTCTGTAGCTTGAACACGTACACAATTGTGGCTTCATCGCTGTTGCTTCTGCTGTGTCCACCCTTGTGTAAGAACACACAGCATGCACAGACTTTAATGAAGCTCTTGTCTTGTGAGTCTGCTGCTTGCTTTGTTTTAATGGTAAGATGGCTTGAGTGAGATTGTCACTCATTATTTTCCAGCAGAGACTATTGACTGTTTGTTACAATAGGTTAGTCCTTAATGCTTGAGTGTTGGCTGTTACACAAAGAAATCAAACTTTATATTCTAGTGAGAAAAAGTTTTAGCTGTTATTAACTTCTGTTAATGTTATTTGCCCTGCTTGACCCTGTACACTTACAGGTGACGGTGAAGCTACATAAGAATCTATGCTGCCACTATGAACTCCTCAAGTGTGGGTTATCTGAGCAAGAAAACAGACTTGTGTGGCCACCCTTCACTATGCAAAGCGAAAAGAGGCATCAGATACATGCAGCAGTAGAAAGGTGCACCCAGCATCTCAAGCACAGCATATGGAGTGCTAGCAAACAACAGCTGAAGTAGCTGGAAGGTGATTTTGGCCTAGATAAGGCATAGCTGCAGGTCCAACTTGCTGAAACACTTGTGGACCTTGTTTATGCTGAACAGCTTACAAAGCTACACTGCTAACATACTGTCTACACATTGAAGCCACTGTAATTATCATTTAAACTAATCAGTGCTACCTATATAGAGACTTTCAAGGTAATTTTTAACAATATGAAACCTAAAATCTGTATGTTTTTATACCAAAGAAGAGGACCAGAATTACCTGAGGCAGAAACAAGCTAAATTTCTTGAAGCTCTGTGCCCTTCCAGCCAGTAATGAACATGCTCTTCTCAGAGTCACGGCACAGAACAGGGCTGCGGCGCAGGGGTTCGAGTTCTCAGCTCCCCTGGCCTTTTGCTCCAGGCTTAACATTTGTGGGCATAGACAGGTGAGCCAGCTGAGATGGCTTTGTGCTCCTGAGAAAGTGCCTCTATCTAAACATGTGTGGAGCACTCAATCTTACCAATTGCTGTGTAAAACCTTAGCCCAAGCCAAGTCCGTTGTTAACTGAGTGAAGGGGAGGACTTCGGAGTTTTCATTAGTGAGGTTTTGTTTGTACCCAAAACTGGATTTGAAACAATATACAAGAGTTTACAAAAAACAAATCCTCGCCTGCCATTCCCCATCTGCTCTGTTTATGTTAAAATAAAGCAGAGAAGGGTTTTTGTAGCAGCTGCTCAGCACTAGATGCTCCTGGGGAAAACTCTTGTCTTTCAGCTTCAGCCTGTGGCTTAGGACGTGCCAGAATTCGTTATGGGGTAAAGGGAAGGAGTGACGTTTTCCCCAGCAGAGCAGGCAGCACCTTTCAGTTTCCCTGAGAGAGAAGATTAGCCATTGGTGAGTGATGAGGAGTCACAGCTCCTCTCCAAAGACTCCTGTACAGGCCATAACTTGGCAGGGAGCATCAAACTGAGATTCATTCTGGGCTGCTAAAAGCCAAACTTGCACTTTGGTTTTCATTTAGCATAATGCCCATCTCTTCTGCCCCTGGGAAGTGCAGTGATGTGGTGGTTTGACTGATTTATGTTACCGCTTAGGTACTGTTCAGGTTCATAAACCACTGTTTTTAAAGACAAAAGCAGCTCATTGTAGGCCAGTCTGGAGCACATGTGAGTAATTTGCACCAAGGATCAGTACTGTCCATGAATTGACAGGTCAAAAGTATGACCCAGTCTTGTCCCAGAATTTATCTTCTGCCTTGCAGTTCTAGCATATTGTGCTCTCCTCATCAATCCTGCAGTAATTATTTGTAATAATTATTTAATACATCAAGTCTGAGCCCTTTGTTGGAGCCTTCTTTGCTGACAGCCATTCCCTGCATGCTGATTCTATGTAGCTACTTCTCGTGGGGCCAGATGAATATTATTCATCTAAAGAATAGATGGCAAGGCCTGATGTTGTATTTTCTGGTGCCCATGGTCAGGCTTCTCCCTCTGCTAATCCTCTTTTTGGCCCATCTGTGATGACTCTTCCTCTTTAACACCAGTAATTCATGATGCCAGTGCCGCTGAACAATCTCAGAGGACTGTCCTTCAGTGTCCTGCTAGTACAGGTCTGGCTCTGGGTACACAGAGACAAACCTCCATCCTCCACACATACTGCACCTGCACAAGGTGGCACAGCTGGCCAGCTGCTGCACACTCTCTGGCTGAGAGGCAATCGTTACCAGAGCTGTAACACTCTCTGTGCTACCCTAGCAGTTACAGCATGGATGTGTGCTGTCTCTCATATGCATTGGAACACGGTGCCCACCGACTCCTTTGCCCACAGCACACCACATACGTGCCTCCAGGAGAGCCTCCAGCTCTCGCCAGCACCTCTGCTTTGGTCTGCAGCCAGTTACCACAACTCATCTCAAAACAGGCAGGTGAGTGCTGTTACCTGCTGTTGGTCACGACCTATACTTGGGGTGTACGCTTCAGTACCAGTAGCAAGTACTCAGCTTCCTGTTCCAGCTGTGGGATTTTTACCTGTTGCACTTCCTTGGCTTTCTCTGTTGATGATGAAACCTTCAGAAGGGATTTATACCTGCAAGTCACTTGTGCACATGTATGTAAGCTGACAGGACTGTGGCACTCTGTGGGCACAGAATAAGCGAAGGTCAGGGTCCTTCAGAACAGAGACAAGCTTGTTTGCTGCTGTCTGCCAGTTCTCTATGTCCTAGCCATCTTCTGCTGGCTTTGCCAAGATGATGCTCAGACAGATGGAATTTTTTCTCTCTCCATACTCAATTCGTGTATATGTGAAATGGAGTTAAAAGTAATGACCAGATTCGTTTTTCTCTAAGCTTAACCTTGACCATAGCGTCCTTGGAACTTTTAAATGGAAAGGTACAAAAGCAGGTGACTTGAAACCCCAAGAATCTGCTAACAGCGTGTGCTATTGTGTACTGCTGTGCACGTAATGAACTTCCCTCTTCGCTCTGCCACCACTGACAGACTCATCATAGCAATCATCTAATTCACTCCTTAGAAGCTGGGTGAGAGATCGTCACAGGAGGCTTCTGGGTGTAATGCTGAATCAGGATCCTAAATTTTTCCTACTAATCTTACATTACTCTTGGTTTGTAATGTCAGCTGGATCTTTTACATCTCTGCTTATCATCTACACTTGAAAAAACTTTCTGCGCAACTACAGTGCTGCTCCTTTCTCTTATTCAGCACGCTGCTCAGCACCGCGCTTCCTTCAGGGGGAGAAAGCAAGCAAACAAGTTTCTGAATTGGTGTAACTCCTAAAAAGCTGTCATGGCAGTGAAGTAAGTCTGGGCAGAAAAATGTGCCCCTTTCAGGTGGGGTGGAATGTGCACTGCAGGTAGAGCAGGGTGGGCAAGAACAGTTCACCTGTCCCTGACTCCTATACTGGAAAAGGGTACTTCTAAAACCACTATAAAATTTCTGTCTTCTAAATGTCTTTTTCAGTCTTTTTCAGGCTGTCTTGTATCACAGGGGCTGAGTGGAATCGATTTCCCTCATTGGCACACTGCTGTCATTTCTGGTCGTCCTCTCTATCAAGCAGGAAGGTTATTTTTATCCTGCTGGACAGTCTGTGTTTGTGTCAGCTGCTATTTCTGTCACCAAACATCCCGGATAGAGAACATCCTAAGGAGAGGGAGAGGATTCGATAATCCTGATGATAGGAGTGGTAGGATCTGGATTCTGGGGAGAGATAAGGTCTGTTTCTTACACATTACCTAGATGTGCCTGATGTCCTCTCGTCAGGCAGCTCTGAGTGAGGAGGGAGAGGGGTTACCTGCTTCACAGGCCAGAGGAGACTGTGAGGTAGGTTGCAGGTGAAGGCCAGATGTGGAAATGAGACAAACCCACATGGATCCTGGCCTCACAAGCAGTGAGCCGGCAGTTCAGCCCATGCTGGGTGGTTTTTTCCTTCTTTCCTCCTGAAAGGCAGCACTAACACCTTATCCCTTCTCATGGAAACCAGCTTGCACAGCGAGTCTCGTACCGGGATCGTGCTCCTTAGTCGTGTGCCATAAGCTGCGGCTGATACCTGCAGCGGGGATGGGGTGCAGCTGGACTGAGGTGTTCTGGAGAAGGTCCCAGGGCACCAGTTCCAGATGGAGCATGCACACAGCTTTGTCTTCACTTTGATTTGAGTATCGCTGCCCTCATTTTAAGTGTTTGATCAGTATTTTTGTCAGGGAAATGATCTGTGTACGTATGCGAGGAGGCTGCACGTGGTCTTCAGTTGGATTTCATGAGCATGGCTATTTGCTCAAAGGCAGAGGCAGCTTTGGCACTATGTAAGATTAACTTATTGGCCCTTAAAATAATATTTTAAGAAATTTCTGTAACCTTTAAAAATCCCACTTAATGTAGGTACGATCAAACCACTATATATTCTTAGGAGGTAATGAAATGGTTTGAATAATTCATTTCAGCACAGCTGCAGGTGGGTTTAGTTGCAGATGGGCTGCAGTGGCTGTTGTGTGTGAGGAACAATGATACCCAGTGGAGTTTATGTTGGTTTTCTAATGAAAGCTGAACAGTATTTTCGCCTTTGTCACTAGGTGGGGATGAGGACTCGCTTTGCTGTAAGCTACTCAAATGCCCTGTTTGATGGGGCTGTAGTTGTGCAACCACAAATTCACTTGTACTATGATTTGTATTAGAACTCTTGTATTTTGTGAATCTTTTTCACTTAATTTCTTTGGTGTTTTAATTGAGAGCAGATTTCTGAGGTGTTGATACATTCACAATAATTACTCTATTTTCTATAGTCACTACAACTGAGGCCATTAAAAGATCTAAGTTGCAACAGCCCCAAGCCTGCAAAGATGCCCTCGGTCATACTGAAGCAGTCACGCTGCTTCACTGTGCCCCAGGAGTCAGCAGCACATCCAATCTCTGGCTGCTACTTCAGCCTCTTGTGAATACAAGTGATGGCTACACTCCTTCAAGTGCATACCAGGCAGCTGCTTTGTCTGAACACCCAACAAAGGAAATGAAAACACTAGGATTCATAAAAAAGCCTCAGAAATAGATCAACGCTTGCTCCAGTTATAGAAACTACTTCTGTCCCAGAGATCAAGGTGGCCCTTGAGGTAGGGGGTAGGGGGTGGGCTTGCTCAGAGGTGCTGAGCACAGCCCAGCTCACCAGTGATGCTTGTCTGTATTTACAAATACATGATGGCACTGTGCATGAGTGGGCATCCTTGGAGACAGTGTCCTGGGAGGCTGCAGAGGAACATTTTAAAGCTCTAGAAGAGCTGGGAAAACTTCAAGTAGCTCACTGCTGGAATAACAGGTTTTATCGTCCCAGTTGATCACCAAAATGTGTTGAGACCTCTTTTCTCAGATGGGAACTGCTAGTATATGTGTGTGTCCCCAGGGAAAAATAGTAGCAACAAAAGAAAGGGTGAGCTCTGAGTGTCACTGCGAGCTGTTGTGTTGGTGGAGCTGCTGTTGACACGTTGGTTATGGTTCATGGCTCCATGTCAACACTGTACCTCCATTCAGAAGGCACTGAAAAATCCTACCACAGGACAGGGCAGGAGGAAATTGGATGCAAGATACATCAAGCTGATATGGAGACCTGTCTCAATTTACAACTTCATCATCTCAGATCTTTCTGAAAGGTTAGACTTCTGTCTAACTTGTAGACTTCTGTGGTCCCACAATTCCCAGAGTCCACAGTGGTGGACATCATCCCTGAGACACTCACACAATTCTTCTTACCAACTAATGCCAAGTTCATATTGACAGAATGTCAATTTTATTTTTATATCTCAGAAGACTCTAGCTTTGGCCTTGTTATTTAATCCAAGTTTGCTGTACTGTGAAGTGGAAAAAAACTTTTTGCTTTAGTCTGTCCTTTTCCATTAAACACCTGACCCACTTTTGTCCTAACTGGATGCTTCTGTGCTTAAAATTGCTTCATAGTTCAGTTCTCCTGGATTCAAAGGTTTTTACCAGTTGTCAAAATTGTCCTCTTTTTTTTTGCCTTTTGTCCTGACCTCTGAATTGTTACTATTCTTAAAGAATTTCTTCTATTGTGTCATTTGATGAAGTGGAAAAATATGATTTCAATAAACATCCCAACAATGTTAAGATGACCTAATTCTGACATCTTCAGAAAGATATTTTTTCCCCAGTTCATTCTTGTGAAAAATTTCCCTGTACGAGATGCATATTTTAAGAGGGGGGAAAAGACTAGGTACTCTGTAAAACTGTGATGCATCTTAGTTTTCATGTATCATATAGTTCAGATCATTGTGCTCTCTATAGCACATTTTTTCAATGCTTTGAGCTCACATACAGTCACTGATTTGTAGCACCTTGGTTAACAGGCATTGAAGTAATGTATTTCATGGAGAATGTAGGAAAGCCATTTTCTTCTGCCTCAGTGGTGATTTACTGTAGTTCTGTCAAATGTCACAGTATTATACACTGTAGGAGAGTCAGAGTAAGCTTCTGAGGTTGTCTTACATGAACCAACAAGCACAGGGTGAATAGACAGACCAGAAATGCACAGGAGAAGAGGACCTCAAGGGTCCTGCTTCAGGACACATCTTGCTACACAAGGAAAAAGGGAACCCTAGAAGTGAAACAGCCTGAAGAAAAAGCACTTCTTTGGCCTCTCATGTCGTTAAATACAGCCTGGGCGATGGACAGGTCAGAGTTCAGTGGAGCAAAGAGAAGTTACAGACTCCTTGTGTTCTCCCACTTTGTCCATGGCTGGTCCTTAAGGGCATCCTTGTGTGGGACCAGTGCTCATGCACAAAGCAGCCTGATGTCTACGTGAGCAGCAGCTGGTGGTCACATCTTGGGGCTTTCTTTGGTGAGGGGTATACATTGTAAGTCAAAGGGCATCAGGTCTAGGACAGCAAGCAAACTGCTCTAGCAGTCTAGTATAACTTGAAAGCTTACCACAGCTTTGATGACAAAAGCAAATCATTACCTTGGAGAAACCTTGGAGACCTGAAACTGTTGTCCATGTTGTTGCTTATCCGCTTCCTTTACCACACCCCAGGATGGTTTTATCCTTTTGAAAGTAAGAATAGCCCCAGTAACTCCTTTCTCTGTTTTTCTTTCCCAAGAACATAAACACGTTGCTTGCTTCCTCACTTAAGCTAATTTTCTAGCAGGATTGTGTTCTGGCTCCTTTCTCCTTGTCAAAAGGAGCATTGGCCGTTGTTGGTGACCTGCTCACCATCTGCTATTCCTTACCTGCTGCTGGACATTTGCTTTCCTTGAATTTTCTCTCTGTTTTCCAAACTTGAGGATCCTATGCAGACACTCCCTGCAGACCAGAATTTGATGAAGGACCGAGTTCCTGCCACCATCTTGTCACCACCTGGGGAGGTGTTCAGGAGAGCCCTGCAGTCGGTCCAGCTCAGAACAAGCCCCTCAGCCTTGCCATCCAGAGTGAGGCACTGCTGATGGGTCTGCATCCTGCATGAACAAGTAGTGGATCAGCAGGCTGTGCAGGAGCATTTATGCTCCTTTCCTCACTTTGAAGGTTTCAGCAGTGCTCCCTGCAGCTGTTTGCATTTTTGCTTCTTGATTTTTAAAAGCATCTTTTTGAGCTCAGCTGCTTAGAACTCCCAGCTGGGCTTTTAAAATACAAAAGGAAAAGGTTGAAAGCAGCTACCGCAAGAACTGAGCAGCAATGACAACCCCAGTTACAACATGCACACGTTGTTGAGACAAAGAGAGAAAGCAACTGTGATGGGACTTGGAGGAGAAACTTGGGGACCACCAGTTCAGGCATCAGAGACAAAATTAAAAGTGTGTGCTCTGAGAGTGATTTCCCGAAGCCTTGTCTTTTAACCCATCACTGGCCTCTTTCCTTACCTGCAGCTCTGGCTTCCCCAGGCATATGCAGTAGGAAGGAGACTGATTTGGAAATAATAAACCAAGTAATATATTAATAAGGCTGGAAGAAGCAAAGAACTTACTTGCTTAGTTATGGGATGGCAGGTTCCCATCTCAACAGTAACAGCCTTCCCCTTGTCCTTAGCAGGTTGCATAATGCTTGCAAAGGGACTGTTTATCTTGATCTTGGTTTGGCAGCCGGAGATAAGGTGACTTGAATTCTGACATAGTACACCTCTCATCTTCAAGCTTTTGTTTTCTTCATTCCTAGATCAGCTCCATGGCCCTGCATTCCATGGGACACTGGCTCTGATTCTGCAGCAGGTTTCAAAGGTCTCCCTTCACATTTCTTATTTTGCTTTCAAGGGGGAAGGCAGTTATGCCCGTGAATGGGCTTTGGAGTGATTTCTGTGAGCAAAGATATTCCTCTTGGTTTTTGCTTGTGTACTTGGGGCTGGTCCTTTGCAAAGTGCTGAATTGCTGTGCATCTACCCACAGACCAGGGTAATAATGTTACACTGCATGCCCACAGCTCCTAATGTACAGAAGAGCTTTTGCTTAGTGTACTGCTTGGGTTATAATAATTTGCACATTAATACCCTATGTAAAAAGGATTCTGAATAGCCTGAAAGCTAACTGCAGGTTTCAGAAAACCTACCTGGCAGGTTACTGTAGGCTTCCACACACCCTTTAATAGTCCTCAGCTAAAAAAGCAGCATTTACCGTAGGTCATAAAAGTAAACACGAGTGCGGCAAATCCAATTACTGTGGGAAACCAAACATCTGAGCACAAGATGAAGGAAGTTGTACATGAATGCCTGACAAGAAATCTATTGAACATATTAAATTATACACATCTCCCAGAATAGCTAGAGTTTTAAAAAGAATATACTGCAGCAGTACTCAATCAAGAACAAAAATACAAGCCTGGTGCACATCAGACTTGGGACAACTTACAGGCAAGGACTACTTTGAAAGCGAGCAAACAGCTTTGAACTCCACAGCATGCCATTACGCAAATACACATGCATGCAGATTACAAAGGCATCTCTCAGGGAAGCGAAGCAGCATGACAGCCACCTCCACCATAAACCAGGACACAGGGGATGGAAATAGAAAAGGGAGGTGGGAGGAACAGACGAGCAGAGTCAGCACCCAGGGGCTCTGCTGGCCAACTAGATTTGACTAGGAGCTAAAGGGACCTGAGAAGAGATGATATGAAGTCCGGACCGTTGTAGTCATCTTCCTCCTGAGGAAGATGACTACAAAGGCTGAGGGAGCTGTGTCTCTTCAGCATGGAGAAGAGGAGACTGAGGGGTGACCTCATTAATGTTTATAAATATGTTAAGGCTGAGTGTCAGGAGGATGGATCCAGGCTCTTCTCAGTGATGGCCAGTGACAGGACAAGGGGCAATGGGTCCAAGCTGGAGCAGAGGAGGTTCCATGTGAATGTAAGGAAAAACTACTTCCCTGTGAGGGTGAGGGAGCCCTGGGCCAGGCTGCCCAGAGAGGTTGTGGAGTCTCCCCTGGAGACATTCAAGACCAATCTGGACACATTCCTGTGTGATCTACTCTAGATGATCCTGCTCGGGCAGGGGGAGTTGAACTGGATGATCTTTCAAGGTTTCTTCCAGCTCCTGATATTCTGTGATTCTGTGATTTGTAGTCATGGGCCACCAGGGATTCCATAGAGCATTTACTCTCCAGAATACTGTCAGGACTCTGTAGCAAACTCAGTAAAGCACAAAAGCAGGAAAACTCTACAAGTGCACTGAATTGTAGGCCTGCCCGCTAGCGGGTGGTGGTTAATAAATGATGGTTTCAGGAAGCCTCAGCCATGCTGCAGAAGAAGGAAGTTACCTCCAGATGAGACCCAGGGGTGTGTCCTGGGGTGCAGCAGCAGGAGCACAGAGAGTTCAATCCATTGCTGAAAAGGGCTTTGTGTTAAGATACTGTGGGAGAACTTGGCCCAGAGAGGTGCAAACAGGTACTTCATTTCCTGTGGTGTAAAGAGAGAGCTAATTCTAGCAGCCTGTAGGCAGGAGGGATGTGTCCCAGGCCATGGTAACTGGCCACAACAGAGCTTGTAATACCGAGGTCTATTGCCTGAGCTCTGAGCATTAACAATTTACTGTCCAGAAAATTAAATTGGTTCTAAATCTATGCGTGGGAACAAGATAGCAATAACTTCCTGAGAGGCTCAGGATAGTGGAGTTGGATTTTAGTTTTCTGGTCTGGTGAGAAAGGTTAATGAACATTGTACATCCATATCAAAATAGTTGAGGGGAGAGTGAGCAGCTGGCGACAGCAAGGGTGCCTGAGCCAGAGGAAACTGTTATTTGCTCTGTCATTGACTTTCTGTTTGACCTTGCAAGTTCTCACTGAGAATTTTATCTACAGAGTCTCCTAATGCCCCTTAATACTTACAGGTATGTATAGAGCTTTAGCACTAGGGTATTATAGATGTGCAAGGTAATAAGGTGTGGAAGGGCTCAGTAGAAAAGGGGAAGATACCCTTTTTAGGTAGTTCCATATCACATATAGACTATCTCTTTGCTCTTGATGATTTTCCCATGGTTTGTGTGGAATTGAGCTGGCACGCTGCAGGCTGGCCAGAAGGCAGCAGTGCCACTGAGGTAGCATAGACTCCTGTGGACCCAATTTGATCCATACATCTGCCCCAAGGCAGCTTCTGGCAGCTGTTTTTTAACTTGTTCGTAAAACCATTCCAATGCAGAGGCTCCACAGCCTCTCTGCAGTTTATTTCAGTGCTTTGTTAACTTGTCCAGTGGAAAGCTTTTTCCTCATGCTACATTGATTCTTTCTAAACTTGAAGCTTGTTACTTCTCTCACCCACCCAGTATGTATAGAATAGATTAACCTCTTGTTTTGCACCACTCTTCTGTGTACTTCTCATCTCTTTTTGTCTCTCTTTTCCTGACCAACCTCAATTAGTTTAGGGCTTGTTTGTTAGACTGTTGATGATTCTCACTGCTCTGGACCTTCTTTAACTGGCTTATATTGTGCTGGGTGTGCATGTCCCAAAATTGGATCTTGTCCTCCAGCTGAAGCCTTGGCTGTATGGAGAAGAGTGGAAGGGCTACTTCACTTGTCTTGCAAGCTGTCTCTGTGTTTGTGCTTCTAGAAGAGCATTTTTCTGGGTGTTGTAACATACAGGTTTCGATCCTTCATAGCTTCTGAATTTTTTTATGGAGCTCTAACACCAGTAAAGTTCTTTCCCACACCCCATTTGTGCAGACAGCTATTCCAGCTTAGGTGCAGGTTTCTGCATTTGTGGTCGTTGAATAGAAACCAGGTTTTGGCTCCAGACTTCAACTTGATGATTTTTCTTTTTTTTTTTTTTTTTTTTTTTTTTTTGTAATCTCCATTTGATTCTATATCTTCAACCTGTTTTCCCCTTTTACAAGCTTGGCATTATTGGCAAATCTGCTAAGTACACTAATTCATCTGCCATTCATAATGATTGACACCAGTCCTAAGACACCCTTGTGAGGCCCAGGTTTTTTTATATCTTCTATTTTGAGAATGAACTTTTGACACCACTCAGAGTAGTTTTTCAAGTACTTCTACATCCATGCCTTAGTATTTTCATCAAGACTGTTATCTTAGCTTATACACAAGAAAGGGAGATGAAATAGTGTGAAAAGCTTTAGAGAAATCAAGATGTGACACAAAATCTATTGTCTTACTGTTGAAGAAAATGAGATTGGTTTGACACCAATTACTCTGAACAGATCAAATCAGGCAGCCACTCATTTTCTTGTGGTTTTCTCTCTGCTTACCAATTGTTTGGTTTTATTTGTTTCTAGGAACTGCAGCTAAGCTGATAGATATCTAATTCCCCATCTCCTCATCCTCAGCCTTTTGTGAAGACAGGAAGTTTATTTAGCTTGTTTCAGCTTTGAAGCATCTCATCTCTCTTCTTCAACCATGGGTTGCCAATAACTGCTAACAGCTCTGAGATTTCATCAGCTGAGGATGAATTATATCAAGCCCAGCCAATTCCAAAGCCTCTAACTTATCTAAGTATCCTCTAACCTCTTCCTTCCCTATTAAAAAATCTACTCCCAAGTCCATGATTTTATCGCTTTCCATACTTTCGGTTAGAATCCAGACTGCACGAACCCTTTTCAAGCTGTTCTTTTCCACAGCCTATGTGGAAAAAAAGAAATCAAAGCACTGAATTTGACAACCTTGTTGGCAAGACCATACCAGGCATGTCTATATATTACCACTTCCCAGAGCCTGCTGTGTTTGTTGCTGAAGGCCGTTCTTTCACATGCTCACACACAGAAAAAAACCTGTCTTTCTGATTTGGTAGTCTGGATTATGAAACTCTCCACTGTGATGGGAGGTTTCTTTTTTCCCCAGGTAGCACATTCTCCTACAGTATGGATTTTGGATGCTCATCTTTGAGGTAGTATTCCTGCTGATTTAAGAAGTCAAATACCTTAAGCAATCAGACAATTCCCCCCCTTACAACTCTCATGGCAGCAGGCTGGACTGCCTCCTTCAGAGCACTTGTAAAACCTGCAGGCAAGCTGCATGCCAGTCAGCCCTGGCTGCAAGCTTATTTTACTCAAACTCTTCTGGAAGGCACAGATGCAGTCAGTTATCCCTGGTGATGTAATGACTGACAGTGACAGCTGCAGAGGCAGGAGCAGGAAACCTCAGGGGAAGAGAAGTGGTAGGGTTAAACAGAACAGTATGAAATCCTCCCCAGTGGTTGTGAATTACGGTTCTCATCTGGGAGGCAGGCTCCAAACCCTCTGTGGTGTACTGCTTGTTAATAACCTGCAGCAAGTTTAATTCTAGCAGTGCAGTTTGGCAGATCTAATGGTGCATCTTTGCTTTGTTTGTATCCCTGTGCAAGGTGATGGAGCAGGAGGACATACCGCCTCTATTCGGAGCACAAGTGTCTCTGGAGGGAACGGCCATGTTCAGGGTGACAAGGGGAGCTCACTTGGAGCTGCTGCTCACACTGACTTCTCCCATGTCCCGTGAAAAGGCTGAGCAAGAGCATGCAGAGAGTTCAGTTGCTGCTGAACTTTGGGGTGGGGACTCCTGCCTCCCCTTACACCTGGCACTGTGTCCCCAGGACTGGCCCAGACCCCAGCCCCTCGTTGCCCTACAGAGGTCTTACAGCAGGGGTTCACATTAGCTGCACACAGTATTGTTTCCTGTTCCAGTGACCTGCCTTTGGATTTCAGGGCATCACCACTTGCAGTTTGCTGTAGTCCATGCTGAAGAGGGAAGAGACACTGTACTCTGGCTGCTTGTGTCTCCTTTCCTGTGTGTTCCTTCTCTTTTAACTAACTCAATTTGATCCTTCCTCATGTGGAAATATTCCCGTGACTCAGGTGTTTCTGTTGGTAGTGTTTGGACCTTTTCAGTTTCTTCCTGGGACTGTGATGGACAATGATGTTTGTAAGCCTTATGAAGAGTTAAGCAACAAATGCCTTTGAAAATTGTATGTTAAGTTTCTGTGCCAAGCTCTACCCATTGCTAGAGTAAGGATGATAATGCCACCTCAAGAAGTTGCTGAAGATTAATGAGATGTGTTTATGAAGCACTTTTTAAGCTTTGCATAGTAAGTTATTTCTTGAAGTGCAGATTCCTGAACACTGTTTAAAGAGATAACTAACAAACTGAATGCTGCCATATGCAGTATTAATTGCATATGCAAATTCAGCAGGCTTCATTATAGCATTTGCTGGCATTTGCTGTGAACTCTGTGGCACGTTACTGTAACAGCATGCTTTTATTTGATGCAAAAGAAAATAAATGAATCCACAGTTACTTTGGAGGGATATCTTTAGCAAATCTTTCCTTTTCTTTGAAATAGTCTATTAGCCACCATTCACATTTCGTATCAGACCTGCCATCCTGTGCCAGAAAAGGTTACAAGTCAGTAGGTGCTCCTAGCTGAGAAGAAGTTTCTGGCAAACCTTTCTGTTCTAAAAGATGCCACCAAACTGAAAAGGATAGGATATGTCACCACCTGATCTTCTTCATGATAGAAAAGTGTAAAATAAAACAACCCCTTTCTGACTGTATTTCCTGTATTCTGGACTAAGAGATGAACCGTGGCAGCAGAATGGGTAAGATCCTGATGTGTGGTGTCCTCGCTTGCTCTGGAGATTTGCCAGGGTGAGGTGTGATTTGAGGAGGTGTGAAGGGAAATGAAATGTGGTGGCAGCTGGGAGTACCATGTGCTTCATGGGATTAGGAGGGAAGTGGCTAAATGATCACGGAATCCAATGATGCTGAAGGCTAAAAGGAAGTGTCCTTGAGTTAGGCCCAGAAGGTTAATTCAAAAGGACAGATGTGATGTTTTGACTGAGAATGGGATGTTCTGGCACGGTAGCTGTGATGACAAATTTCCACTGCAAAGAAACCCCTTCTGAATAGAGAAGGTCATACCAAAGAGGTATCAGCCTCTCTCTTCTCCACGGAATCAATTTGCAGTATTTGCTAAACTGACTTGCTGTCCAAAGGAGGAAGATAATACATGGCATATTTTAAGTGTTTAAAAAGCTTGTAATGGTTGCAGCTTTACAGTTCTGCTAATTTATGAGAAGGGATGAGGTGCAGGTTGGGTGGCAGTTAGTGACAGCTCTTCATTTCAAATGTTTCCTATTAAGTAGTGCAGCAAAATCATACAGAACCAGAAACAGCATGTATGATTTATAGCTGCATGTTACCACATCATTCCTGTGGCTTTTTTATTTTTGCTTACATTGAAAACTGAAAGTGTGCTTTCCACTTTGGGATTATTTGTTCTCCCAACTATATCAAGTTTAATTGCTTCTTCAAGCCATGAGACGATGCAGTATTTAAGAACTAACATTTTTTGTAAATTCTGCCACTCATTTCACTTACTGAGAATTGATACACTTACTATATTAAAACAAAGCTAGGTAACAGCTCTAGTTTGAAAATCCTTATGCCACTTCCACCTTTTCAAAGTGAAGAGTTATGTTCTTAGACAAAGGCACTATCTTTCAAGGTGGGTTGTTTTGGGACTGTCTGACTTGAGATACTTCAGACCTGTATTTGAGAGGCAGTGAGGGCACCCAGCAAGATGCTCATTGCTACGAAAGCTGCGTTGCCATGAAGGGTTGTGTGAAAAGAAGGCTTGGTTCCTGCAACTCAGGGAGCACCTGCTCTCAGTGTGAATCATTATACATTGCTTTTTACCTTGGGCTCAGTACAGCCATGAGAGCAGCTAGTTTGGACAGTGGGCACTTCTGGCTTCGGCTGCGAACAGCAGATGCACAGCTGGGACTGGGAGGAGGAAAGCCTGCAAAACTTACAAGAGAAAAAGGTGTTTCCTGGCTCTAGGTGTTCCTAGAGCTCTAAGTGTGGAGGAGGTAGATTGAGGATTTAAAAGGCTAAAATCTAGTCAGTGGTTAAATTAAGGATCTAAACCGGAGACCTTATTAAAGGATGAATCTGGAAGAAGGTACCCTCAGGCAGGACAACCTGCTAGAGATGAGTCTGGCTTGGGAGCTGTGCAGAGACTGTGGGGAAAAGCCACCGTGTGAGGGACCGGAAGGGAAAGCAGATAGACCTGCTGGTGTGGGCATGGAGGACCCTGTGTCACCCAACGGTAAATCATCCGTAGGTACAAGAGAAGACAATGGAGACTATGGTGCCCACAGCAGAACGTTTGAACCCTGCTAGTGAGATGCTGTAGCATTTGTGTGAACATGTGCTGTCCAACTCAATGCAAAAGTTGCATAAATTCTAAAACCAACAATCTTAGAAAGATAGAAAAATCACAATCAAATTCACCAGCAGAGCTATGATTTAGTTCCCTGAGAAAATACTTCATAAGCAGACCCATCCTTTTTTCTATTCAGTCTTCTAATCAGCACAGCAAATTTTTGCCTTTAATTTTCTTGAATGTATTTTGACCTACCCATGATCAAAATCATACAGGCCTTTTTTGTCTTGAAACTTTTTTCCAGTTTCTGGAGTTTTTGTGACATCTTGATGCAGGCACATATCCTTGAAAATCCTAACTGCGAGGAGTTAAACCACAGTCTTGTAAGTGAGAGCATCAGATGAACTGAAGGACGCAGGGTACACATATGTAATATGGTTTTCTTCTAAGATGCTATTGATTATCAGAGATCACTGATAAAGAAATGCAATGCTGCATCTAAAGGTCTCTGATTTGTATCCAACTCAAATCATAGGAATTACAAATTATTCCATTTAATAGGTGTTTGACAGTCTAAAGATTAGTTTGTGTTTCATTTCTAATTTCACTGCTAGATCATTAAGATTACACTAGCATCTTTCAGTGGTGGAGAGCTTAATTAAATTAAAATATTCCACCAAATGTAAATTGCATGCAAATATGAAAATCAATTAATGAATTTTGTTTGTGTCTTTAGGAAAACGTTGTGAATATCATAATTAATTGGTCTCATAAAAGTCTTGAATTTTTTCTTTAAATATAGCTTTGAAAACTTATTAACAAAAATTGTGTGCATATCATTTGCAGTGATTCAACTGGTGTGATACATCAGCCAGTATAGGTCCTGCCCATAAACTGCTGAAGTAATTTATCAACTTTCATATATTATAGATACACACTTTAGACATTCAGGTAAGAGTTAGCTGAGTTTAAACTGACCATTAGATTTCATTAATTGGGCACTCAGCACTCAAGTTAGTTCCCAACTTCTGATGTGACTTAAGCAGACCTGGTTACAAATGTAGGTTGGGACAAGAGCCTTCTATTTCCATCGATGGTGTCAGTTCTTTTGCATTAGACCTCCTGGGGGTCCTTCCTAAAGCTACAAATTTTAAAATATTTTTTCAAACGAAATTGTTATTTAACTGTGGGTTAATAAAATGTTTGTCACTATTGAATTTCTCTGAGCAAATTTTTCCAGTGTATACTACAAAAGGTGTAGATGAGTCTCTCATACTAGAGGCAGTATTTGTTGTAACGGCTGGTTGTTTGACACTGCTCTTCAGATAATTTTCAGTAGTTTTTTTTGTCAAATATTTCTGTTGGTCTCAACTCTTCAGTAGGAAAAAACAATATAGCCAGACCAGTTCTACCCTTCACTGTACAAAGTCAAAGAAAATATGTTGATACTTGGCCACAAATAAGCTTTAACATCTGTCCTGGCGCTGTGGAGCTGTGGAGACACTGACTAGGGAGTAGCTGAGGTTCCCAAAGTTATACATGTATTTGAGATCACAAGAAACAACTTGCATTTCATATATATGCTTAAAAAGTTGGAGGAATTGTTTCTACTGTATAAAATTATACTTGATTTGCGAAGATATTCATACAGCTTAAACATATAGATAAAAGAGATTCTAAGAGATTTTTTGAGAAGCCCATAAAAAGACTAAGGTCATTTCTTTCCTAACTAAATGCCTCCATTATTTAGCATAGTCTCAATATATAGTGTGACCTGTAATTTTCAGAACTAATGTATTTTTTTTTAAATACCAGCCAGGCCTAAACTGAGTCATTTATTAATGTGTTGTTAAACAAAATAACTGTAAAAATATGCTTCAGGATTTTCTGTCATTCCTGAGCATGCATGGCAGGAAAACACTGAAACTGCAATGAAGAAAGTGCAGTTTATAGTCTTTCATGATACCTCAGTGCTTAAAGGATAGCAAAGAAAACAAAAGTACATGAGCCTCAGTGATCTGTTGCTACATGTACATGTCTGCAGTGCTGGTCTGCTCACTGCTTCCACCTCGGTGCAGTGTTTCAGTGGAGCCAGATGTGTTCTCAGCCTCCCCTAGCCCAAAGTGAAACATAAATATTAGTTGGGAGAGTCCCAGCAGTTTTGCCAATCTAGACAGTACAGGCAGATAGGCTTTGACTAGAAAATTTAGTAGATGGCTTTTGAAAATACTAAGCCATTTCAAAGAATTTTAAAAAATAATTTGGAAATTACATTTCTTGTAACTATGTTTTTAAAAAATACAAGAAATGTAAGCAAAAACCTCCACTAAACCCACTTAAAAATTATTATTCAAGCCAAGGGTTTTAGATTAATCTAGCTAACTTGGAAGTTTTGCATTTCAGCTGTTAAAATGAAAAATGTGTTCCCTGCTTAGTCCTGATAGTCTCTGCCTGCTTAGTTTACACATTCCTCTCACAGCGTTGCCCTCTCTCAGAGGCAAAGGGACTTTGCATTTTCAAGGTCCTATAAAATTGGTACAAATAGACCACGCTCCCTCCTTTGGAAGTGGTGGGTCAAGGCAGGATAGGGCTTGTCACAGTGCTGTGTTCCATCTGAGACCTGCAGATTTCCCACACACATAATGGATCTCTCTTTCCTGTGGGAATGGACATTTAACAGTGAGCTTGTTTGTGGCATGTTTGCTTGGGTACATCTACTGACCACGCAGGCATTCATCTGGCTGCTGATGGACTGTCACCATCCAGCTGGTGAGAGCAAGCAAAGAGGGCTCATGCTGGAAGGCCACATGGCATGTTTCCAGACAGGAATGCTTCTGTTTGCAGCACCACTTGTCAGAAAGATATAGTTTGAGGTGTCAGTCTCCAGGTTTGCTGCAGGTTTTGCCACCACACCTACCTTTCACATGTTTTCTAGTGCCTGTTTGAGGGAGCCCCACTGTTCAGCAGTGTGATGAGGATCCCTGGTCCTCCCAGTTTACAGTCCTGCAACACTTGTGTAAGAGATTAACCAAGTAACTAAAAGGAGAATTTTTTTAAGCTGTGGTCCAGCCTGCTTTCTGGTCTGAGGTGGTGTGCTATCAGTTGCTGATTCATGAGGATGACTTGAACAAGATCAGGAGGCACACCTGATGTTTCCTCATGGGGAAGAATTGTCTTGAAAGGCAAATGGGGATTATTTTTGTTGAAAGATAGTCCTGTGACAGGGGAAGAAGCAGTGTCCAAATGGGTGTCAGCAGCATCAGGAAAGCCTTTGTTACCTTTCCATTGCCATGGTGAAACTGGTCCAGTAGTATGAACTACTACCAGTTACTGGATATAAACTACTGTTCTGAATATATATGTAAGGAGACTGCCCTCCTCCTTGCCCTTCTTAAATGCACCAACTGTGAGAAAAATGAAACACAGTGCATGAAAAATTCCCAAGTTTCTGTGATTGTGGCGGGTTGGCCTTGTCCAGCTGCCAGCTGCCCACCCCACCCACCGCTCTCGCCATCCCCCTCCTGGCACTACAGGATTGTTCTGTCACCTTTTTCCCCACACTCCTCCCTCCCGGGCAGCCCCTCCTGAAATACGGCTTCCCAGAGACACCACCGTCCGCTGAGGGGCTGAGGTGTGCCAGCCATGGGGCTGCTGCACAACCAGCTGAAACCGGTTGAGTCCGGCCGGGGCAGCGCCAAACTCTCCTCACAGAGGCAACCTTACAGCCAGCACCGGGCATGGACACCCCAGGCACTGACTGGCATTTTACTTTCCACATGTCCTACATAGTTAAAAATGATTTCTGCTTTGTGTCCTTGAAAAATTCAGGCTCTTGGGAGGGTGAGAAGAGAAGGGTGGAAGAGGGAGGTCACAGCTCCGTGCAGGGAGGAGCCGCGACCAGCCTCGGCCAGGACCAGCCTGGGTACAGTCAGGTCCGGGGGGGCCTGGGGAACAAGATGGCAGTGCCCAGAAGAAACCAGTGAAAAGACAGCCACAAAAAGCCTTGAGCTGGAAGGTGGCAAGTTGGAGGGGTTTGTGGTTGTTTCTGGATAGCAGTGACTTTTCTTATTTTAAAGATAAAGGCTTTTGGGTGTCAATGCTCATCGTAAATATCACATAAAATAATGTGAAACTCACCATCTGAAAAGAGAATTCTGTTTCAGTTGTTTCAAATGAATTCTCACATTCCCGATCAAAACATTTGCTGCCAATTTCTCAAAAGCAAAGTAGTTATCAAAACACACCTTAGTTTTTAACCAAAGTAGTTTTGTTGAAGCATGCACAGTGGGATACCCGTTGCATTGTAATTATTTCTATATGAGCAATCTACGATTCCACACAAAGTCCCCAAAACACATTTGTATCTTTGACTAGAGAAAGGATGAGAGGATTGAGGTGCTGGGGTTCAGCTTGGAGGGAAAAGTCCACACCAAATTATAAAGTGAAGAATGTTGAGGCAGTGTGGGATTCCACTATGAGCTACCTGACTTCCCCTCATTACCAAGTTTTAAATGAAACTATTTGCTCTTCTAACAACATAAACTAACAGAAAATGATTCCATCCTGAGTTTTTATATTTGAAAAATATGGTACAGACAGTATAATTAAATTCAGTTGTTCTTTACCTGTGAAGATGAGTCTCAATTTGGGAAAGTGCATACTGCCAGCATAGACCTATAAAAGCCAAGGGACCCACTCAATTAAAATATACATTTTACTGTTTTCTCATTGAAAACCTGGCTTTCACCCAGATAAATTAAGCTTACATTTTCTTTGGTAGTGTAAAACATCTGTGGCTTTTAATGCTGATTTGCTGCATGTTCTGGTGCCTGTCATTCCTTCTAATAGTACAGTAAATTACTCATCACTCCAAGAATTAAGTCAAAGAAAGAAGTGGTTCTTACAATAAAAACTGATTCCAGTTGCTCATCTGCCACGGCATGCAGTATTGGTGACAAAATCTGATCTTAAGTGAAGAAAAAAAAGTCTAAAAACTTGGATTTTAGATTGGATGTTTGTTTAGTCATGTGTAAAATTGGTGTAGCATAAACATAAAAGCTGTTGTTGTGAAAGCAGACAAGAAAATTCACAGATGTCTATTCCATGTATTTTAATGAGTGAGTAGCTAAACCCTAACTCACATTGGTTTGGCAGGCTTTAATCTCTGTGTGGAGTACTCGGAGGATTTGCTAGTCACTGCTGTAAGCACCATAAATTATCACTTGTTGGAAATTTGCTGTATTTAATGCAAGAATTCAGCCTTTTGGCTGAAATCTTGCATTAAATACAGCTAAGGAGCAAATATTAAAATAAAAAGAATTCAGCCTTTTGTATGAATTCTTTTTATTTTCAGTTTGTGAGGTTTGTTTTCTTTGGTGCTACAGGAAGTACTTTGAAAACTGCAGTACTGCTTGTGAGACCAGTAACAGTTACACCTCTGTTATCATTGCCTTCTCACTGGGGATGCAGTGACACATCCTGAAATTTGAAGGAGAAATGGTCGATGTTGGACATGGTCCAACACCCACTCTGGGAATGGCACAGTACTGCGTACTTTTTCCCTTCTGCTCTGTCTCCATACCCAGGGAGTCAGGTAATGGTTTGACCCAAAGATAATTCTTGGAGATTTCTGAAGCAGAAGAAATTATGATTTATAAATTGATGTGTTTTGTTGGGTTGTTGGTTTTTTTTAATGATACAAGTATCTAACAACCCATCTTCACAAATTAGTATCACCCAGTACCTAAAGAAGCAAGCACTTTTACATAACCTAACGTATTTGTAATGCAGAGAATGCACAGAGGCCTCTTTTTGGATCCAAGTTTTCTTACAGCTTAATTTGTAAATGAGCTTTCTGTGTGTTCACACACTGCTAGTAATTTGGCTTTCAGACCTAAGGAAATGCAGTCTTCAAGCTGTGAAGAGTTTCCCACCCTTTCATGTTTCATTTCCAGGAAATGAATCACGTCTGAGCGACTTAAGGGGAAAGAGCTGCTGAGGCATGTAAATACTGTTGTGTAACAAACACTGCTTTGTACGAGGGGCCTGTGCCTTGGTGAAATTCTGCTGTCAGCACAAGCAGTGTCTGCAGAAAGCAAATCTAAATGGAAATACAAAGGTCTGCAGATAGGAGCTGAGCCTCCTGCATGAAGTGAAAGTTACACATGAGCAGAGGTGTAGTAAGTGTGCATGCACTTTCTTAATGTGCCTAAAAATAACAAACTTTCTGTCTGGAGGACTTGAAAATCCATAAAAAAATGTCTGTATCTCAAAGTGTGCAATTGAATAGGTAGAGTCAATTGCTGTGTGATGATTTCAGCTTTGGGTAGTTGTGGATCGCTTAGTATAATACATTGGTGTGCCATTATCTGCTGTCACAATCCATTAACACTATGTTGTCTTCTTCCTTGTGCACTCAGTTATGTCTGAGATTATTTCAGGGTGGAACTGTGACAGAGAGGACAGCGTGGCACGGAGATTGAAAAGAGTTGATTCATTTAGCTGTGGAACTGGTATTGAATGTTTTATATTAAAATATTTACGCTTAATTAAAATGGTCAAAATCATTTATAATTGTGGCACCTTTAAATAAATGGTTTTAGTAAAAAATACTGGTGACATATATGCAACACATTTCACCTGAGGTTGTTTTAGAAGTTAAGGTGTGTCACAGAATAGTAGGAAACTCAAGGCATGAGGAAGCATTATAAAGCTGGCTTTCCATGTTCTCGCTGAATGCTGGGATTCCCGGTCCCGGTCCCCACCTTTGAAGCTGGATTCTAGCTGCGGCTTCATGGCAGTGAGAAGCCAAATTCCCTGTGTCACAAGATCAGTTCTCTTTCCCAGCACTCTTGTGCTCCTTACATGGACTGTAGCCATTCAAAAGGCCCTTGGAGAAGCCCATCACCCATGCAAGGTTAGAAGTTCCTCTAAGTACCAGCTTACTAATCATTTAAGCAGTTCTTAAGTGTTGAATCCTGCTCCTTGCCGTCACTAAACTGATTCTTGAAAATGCTTTGCATCGGGATTTTGCTGCCATTTGAGCTATTTTGCTTGAAAGCCTGTGATTACAAAATGATAATGTTTTGACACAGTGATAAAAGCCACAAAATTCACCATTAGTGGTGGTTCTCTCTCTTGCCTTAACTGCATGACAGCTTTAGTGTAGGCAGTAATTGAATAGAAATGACAATAGCAATTAACTTATAACCTTCTGCTTCAGTACACATTTTAGCATTCATTCAAGGAAAATGTCCATTAAGAAAATAAATATTTCTATGTGAGTGATCTATGATAAAAATTCACACAGCTTGGGAAATCTGGTGTGAATATCAACATCAATATGACTGGGATTTTCACTTTGATTTGCAGGTTTTGCCTTATAAACAATCATGAATCCTTTTCCTTTTCTGGTTTCATGCCTTCCCTGTTACAGTAATTAGTCAGAAAACGGAAGTTTGGATAATGTTCTTTAGGTAATTACTATCAATTGGTTTAATAGGCCATTTTGGCATTGATTTTTTCCCCCAAGAAGCCATTAAGTTTTTTGTCTGTGGTTCATTACTGTTTGTGATTAGCAAGGTGGGAAAAGAAATGCAAAATGCTGATTTGTGTTTCATGAATGACAGCTTCCTATTTCTGGTTGTTCTGTATCTGTGGTTTAAAGCCTGGTTTATTAATTAATAAGTAGAAGTTTTCTGCATCTTTGATCAGTGATACTATCACACAGAATAATGAATATTTAAAAGTAGTTTTCAGCTTATCTCCAGCACACGTGCGCTGTCACAAGTCAGAGCATCACCTTACAAGAACTATGCTCAGTGATTAAATGTCTAAGATGCTCACTTTCCCACTTGGGGGAAATGTACTGTTGGTGAAAGTGATAGATTTAACACCAATTTGAATTGATCAAGTGTCAGGATAGACTGTGAGATATCCGAAAATAGCAGCTGAAGTAAGTCAAATACAATTATTTTTTAAAATTATCTATGTGAATAGCTAGGAAGCCTGAAAACAAATAACCTGGTTTTCTGAAGTCCTGAACCTTTCAGAGATTGTATGGATTGCTGTACCTCTCATAGCCAAGGTATTTTATTAAAACAACTAACTTTGACCTACAATTAGAAAAAAAAAAGAAGAAACAGCCCTTCAAAACAAACAAAAAACCCCACTCCCATCTTCAACACCAGACAGCAGCAACTCCTTTTATTTTATTGGTGTTTCCAGGGAACCTGCTTAATGAGAAATGTGCTCCTGTAGGGCTTGGAGTTGCATGCCTGTCAGCATCAGCACTTTCTACAAGCTCACCTATAGCAGGTGAATTTTAAGAGGAATCTGTGTGAGTGATAGCAGACAGCAATTACTTCCACACAGCTTTCCTTTTCTGTACTTGTGTGTGCTGCAGAAAGCTTCTGGTTCAAAGGAGTCTCTCTTTTCCCTTTGCTATGGCATGAGCCCCCCAGAATGAAAACATGTGGCGTGGGCACCGTTACAGGGCTCAGGGGCCAGGCGGGCAAGCGCTCGCTGGCTGCGGGAAGGGAGGGCAGAGCTCCTCTGCTGCACCTCCTGCACAAAAAGGGTTTTGTTCTGCCCGATGCCAAAACCACGGGCTGGGAGACTGTGCTCACAAGGACAGCGACTGGAGGAAGATGTGGACCATTAAGGATACCTACCCACAGCTTCAGCAAGCACAGAGCTTAGTAAAAGCTTGTTCGCCAATGATCAAACCACCCATAACTCAGCCCACCTGTTTGTAGTGTATTTGCAGCTGTTTCCATTAAACCTGGGATATATATATATTCCAGGTCCATAAAGGGCTGAGTTTCTGTGTCTCAAAGTGAGGTTACTGAAAGGGTTTTGTGTTTTTTTTTTTTGTTTTGTTTGTTTTTTTTTGTTTTTTTTTTTTAAGGGGGAGTTATTGTGTTTTTGTTAAAGGCTAGAATTACGTTTACCAATGTAGCTCCTCATCTGAGTGTTAAAGTATAGGAGATGGGATATTAGGTAGGAAATTGCTCAAGGGGGTAAATGCAATGTCTGTCTATGCTGCTACCCCTGAATGGTTTGGAAGAATGCTCAAATGTATTGGAGCTGTTTCAGGTATGTTTGTCTTATTATCAAATAATAATAATATTTAGTAGTTTGTTTATTTCTCCAGATGTCTGTGAGTTAAAGACTTTTGTATGTGAGCTTCAAAGCCTTTTTAAAGCATTTTGAGTGCTTCTGAAACTTATTTTGCATATTTCTTTTTCTTTACTAAGTTACTTGGTTGTAAATAGACTTGTCAATTGCTTTAGCTCAACAGAAATTTGAGGTTGAGAGTCAGGGAGTTGGTGTGGCTGTATAGGTGTATAAGGCCTCCAAGGAGCAGGAGTGCTGTGAGGCTCAACTAAATGTATTGTTTGGTTTTGATTCTCAGCTAGACCTCAGTCTGGTGCAAAATCCTGATGGGCTGTGGATGCTGCTTTAGAATAAAGATCAAGGGTATGGACTTGGTTTAGACTTGCATGTCTTAAATACAGAGTTCTTGCTTCAGACTATGCTCAGCCCTGAAGGGAGCTGAGGGCTTAGAACAGCCAGCTTATAAATGTATTGGTAATAAGAAATCTGCATTTGCATTGTTTTGTTTTAGTGAAGGCAGATGTGCTGTGTTGAAAACTCAGGTGTAGTTCATGAGCTGGTGGCCTGGAAGCTTACAGGGAAGAGGAGTGTGGCATGGCCATGTGGGGAGCTTGGCAGACAGAGGCTTTGGAAGTAAATTCTTGGAGCAGGTGGATTTCCTCGTGTCTTTCATTATTTTACATGGGTTTTTTTCCCCAATATGTAGAAATACAGATTGAAAGGGGGCAAACAGGTACAAGAAGTAAGACCTGGTTTAAGACTTATCATTACTGTGGTTAAACTTTGTTTGGTCAATGTAAGACTACTGTATTTAGTAAATTTTGAGGGGACAGTGTGAATTCAGAGGAAGGAACCCTGTGGATTCAGGATGTTGTGAAAGCTGGGGTGTGGGACGTATTGGTAAGGCTCGTTCAGGTTTGGTTTTCCCTCTATGTGTTGTAGCTTCCATGTACCCACATCTGTTTTCCAGTTGTTTTTTCAAGAAACATCATGTTCTCCTTCCCTTGCCAAAGCAACCAGGCAAGAATTAAAGGTGTTATTTGTGCCCTAACAAAAGCAAAGATTTCTATATAACAAATACCAGTGGGCACATAGTCCAGATGTCCTCTTTCCATCTCTCTCTTTTTCAAAACAATCCTTCGAGCCAACCCTGTTGGCAGCTGAGGATGAAGAGGGATTGAGGCTGAGATCAGGAACAGACACGGGGAGGTGACGGGCACAACTTGCAGATGCACCATGAGAGCAAATAGGCTCTACCTGTACCTCCTATTCCTCCCCAGAGAGTGGGAGCAGGAATGGGGTGTCCAGTCAGAGCAAACAAGGCTCCTTGGCCAGCACCAAATGTCCTGCTAAGCCCTGGGCCCCAGGGACAGACCAAGGATGGCAGCTTCAGCTCTGAGTTCTGAGAGCAGCATGTGGCATAGCAGGGAGTTGCAGGAGGCAAGATGCCCTCCACCCTGGGTAGCCCTCCCAGAATTCCTTTTTCTTCTCTGCTAGCTGGGGCTGCTGCTCTGTCTGCAGCTCTGGTGACTCTCACCCCACAGCTGCCTTTACTTCTGACTGCTCTCTGTTGTAATGGTGAAGTTGTGACAAGGTCTCAAGGCCCTGTGAGAAGTGACCAGATCTCCCATTTGTGTGTGACTTGTGTGCCAATACCCAGACATCTCAGCACCTGCATTTTTTTCCTCTTCTTGGACCAGTATTTTTTTATTGTTCAGAGCTACCTTATTCATCAGCAACTTTAGATCACTAATAACATGTGGCAGCTTTATCACAGTTGGCTTGGGACACAAAATACAAATCTGTAACTTGCAGAGAAACACTGTGGCAGTGTGAACAGCCAAAAAATAACTATCCACTTGGAATTACACTGGGGTACTAGCTGACTGGGGAGAGGTTTAGCCTTTTTGAGAGTGAAACTGTTTTCTGAAACTCTTTTTGAGTTTTCTGTTAGGCTAAAAGAGAAAATATTATTTTTCTGCTCAGCTAATGAGGTCAATTGACTCCCCAAAGGATCAGCCAAGCACCACAGCTGGTGCAACGTGGGGAGCAGGAGTGTGGACAGTGGGTGAGAAGGGAGGAAGGAGCACTGCCTTTCTGGCAGTGTTTGCTGGTCTGTCTGTGAGTCCCACTCAGACACTGACTAAAATCGAATGGCTTAAAAGCAGGATTTAATCAAATCCACAGTGTGAGATGTAGGAGTGTTTGCACTTGGAAGAAAAAGCCTTCTGGTGTTCTGTAGTGCTGGCACAGAGAGAAGTGGATGCATTGCCTACCTCTGAGTCTGCATCAGCAACTCATTTATCAAAGACCAAGGGAGAAAGTGAGTAATGAAAGTTTATGGAGTATATTTTCTTTTCAATGTGCTATTAGCATTAATGGGAAACACACTCGGAGCGAGGAGAATGTGCCCCCTTGTGTGCTTAGTGATTGGACTCCAGGGTCACTGCTCAATCTCATGCACTTTACATGCTCCTCTGTGCAATGTTTCCACACTCTAATTTAAAAAGGGGTAAATTATATTGCTGACCTTAGTTAATTGCTGTCAGGGAAGCACTGTTACAGCCAAGAGCAGACTGCACTGAAATGGCTTGAGATCGATCTTTCACTTCTTGAACACAGCTATAGATTATTCCTCCAGTTATTAAAAATACAGTCACTCAGGATGCAGTGTTTAGAAAGCAGATCATACTTGGTCAGAAGATCATGGAAACTACTTCTGGTGACACTTGCCTTCTCCCAAAGGCATAATACCTGATCACTTCCATGGAGTTTTAGAGGATACGAGCTCTGCAGTTGCCTTTTCTGTACCAAGTGGGGCTTTTTTCCTCTGGAATCTCTGTAATTGAGGAAAGCAGAAATGAGGTGAGGGGGCATGGAAATTATATGGTGGTGTGTACATAGGGTTTTTTTTCCTTTTTTTTCACTTTTTTTTTCTTCTTAATATGGGAAAGTTGTAGCCTTAAATGTATGTGTCCTCTCTGGATCTCACAGGAGAATCATGGTGTATAAAACTAAAACAGTTGTTTGTTGCTGGCAATGCATGCAGAAAGGGGATCCTGCCCCTCCAAATGTGAACCTGAGCTCTGTTAATTCATGTCTAGGGTGATGACATCATTGCCAGGTAACAGGTCTGATGACTTCAGAAGAAATCTGGAGAAAGCACCTTTGCACCAGCTTTCCTGAGGTTGTTTTTTGTTTGGTTAGGTTTTGTTTTTAGGGGTCTTGTTCACTTGCAGAGGTGTAATAACTGTTGGCAGGGTGGTCTGTGCATGGACACCAGGCTGTAGCCTATGGGACCTGGTTGGCTTGTTGTGATGAATAAGAGGAGGGCGATAGCAATCAGTCCAAAATTATGACTCTTAACTTGAAGGACAGGAGGAGAGCTTGCAAGTGGGGAGAGCTGGTTATTAATCACATTAGCTGAGCTAGGGCCCCAGTCCAGTGTGACTGTGGGGAGATAAGGGAGATCTCTGGTAGTGTGGCATGGGGTGACAAGGTTAGAAGAAGGTGAATGGTGCCCAGAGGGCAGAATGTATCATGCTAGAAGCTACCTTGTCCTGTTCAAATTCACTGAGCAACCTTTGAGGGAGGTGGAACGTGGTGCTGGACTGCTCCCTAGGGCACTGTTTTCTGGATCTGTCTGTACAAGCAGAGTGTGGCACTGCACATGGGATAGTTTGGGGCAACACAGCCAAACCTCACCATTATGATGGGAGCCACAACTGTACCCCTGTGTGCAGGGACCTGGGTCTGTGTTCCCAGCCCTCATGAATACTGAATGGCTTTGCTATTATAGTGCAGTGCATCCAGAATGAATTAGTAATGATTAACAACAAGCATTGAGATGAAAGTAGTTGAGCTTTGTTTTTTCTAGAAGTAATAATTGCTTTTTATGCAAAAAAGGGTGTCTGGCTCTTTTGCTCCTCTGAGCACAGAAAGGAGGTTGCTGTTTGTCTTGTGCTGCAGTGCAGGGGCTGCTGGGTGGGACAGCTGTTGGTGCCTGGCACTGAGCTGTGGGTGCAGGCAGGTGTGTCAGCATGTCTGTGCCATGTGGCATGGGGCTTGTGAGCACGAGGGGTTAACAAACTCATCCGTGATGTGCTGTAGGTTTCTCAGTTATGCAAGTCCTGTGGTCTTGATCAGCTATTAGAGACTACTCTAATCATAGGCAGGATCAGGGGAGTGTGCCTGAGAGTGACTCTCTGATTACCCCTGGTGCAGTGTGCTGTGGAACAGGAGGCTGGGGCTGAGCCTGGTCAGTCGGAGTGTTTACACCAGGTGACTTTGTAAGAGCTGCTCCAAGGCTGCTCCCTTTCCCATGAGCACAAAAGGAAATGTTTGTTGTTCTGCACCACCACCAGTAGTTCCCACTTCTGCTGGCAAGAATAGCCAAACATTTAAGGAAAAATGAGTGATAGTTGTTAAACTAGTGCTGAATTGTGGCAATCAAAACAGTACTGAAATTATGGAAAAATAAATGGGAGGGGAAATTTGGTTCTATTTTAATGATATGAACTGTTAAAGCGGTGCATGGCTAAAAGTATGTCTGTGTTTATCCTCATTTCTGCTGCTTTGTTTGCTTCAAGTTTGGAGTTGTTTGTAGTTGGGATTTTTTTTTTTAAGATTGTTGTCCTCAAGAAATTAAACCTCAACATTTGCATCCAGACAAACTTTGAGTAAACTTCCCACTTAGCACTGCGTCTGTATATCAGAATTACTGGCTAAGACAAGCTCCAGCTATTGCCACTCATACTCTTGTAAATCTCTCCCTTAGATCTCCTGGATACCTTCACTTATTTTAGTTGCTTTTAGATGAGCTGCAGGAAAACAAGCTTGTAAATGGAAAAAAGGTCTGGCCTAAACCTCCTGTGAAATGCATTTCCTAATCAAATTGGAGCTTTTGGGAAATTTATAAAATGGTCACGTATGAAAGACTGCTCCATCCTAAACTCTTCAATAATCTCTGCACAACCTCTGGTCTAAAATAAAACTGCTTTATTGTGTGGATTCAGAGCAAGACTGGATCCTCGGTGCTCAAACAGCCCCTCCTTCAGCATCTGGCCCTGGTCAGAGAATGGAAACTGTCTCTTTGTGTCGCTGGGAATATCAGGACTAAATTGGAGGTGCATGTTCATGGCTGTCAGGTTGCAGAGATGACAAAGATTTGCTGTTTGCAGTAGAAAGAACAAAATGTTGTAGAACAGATGTGTTTTAAATAAATTGGGTGACTTGGGAAATTTTGAAGCCTTATTTTGAGATTCCCCATCTGCTCTAAAATCTTAATTATACTGTATACTCCAGGGCATTTGGGCTTTTATCAGGAAAAAAAAAAGCTGAATATTCAGAAAGCTGGAAATTAGAGTAATTTTTATCTACCTTGCCTCTGAGAGAAATGTTAATAAGCTGGTTCCTATGAATGTCATATATAAAACTTTCTATTTGCTTGCATTGTATGCTACAGAGATCACATTCTCAGCCTAGACCTTGATTGCAACTTTCACCCTGCTGCAAATACCATGAACAGTTCTTACAGTAGCTGATGGGGCAGGGGAATGTTCACTATCACCCTTGGGGACTGAGCTGGAGAAATCCCCTGGAGAAGCTGGATGTGGCTGACCCCCACTCTCTGCTTTGTCGCTGCTGGTGTCACCCGTGCATAGGCCAAGGGGTGTCCTCACTGGAGACACTCTCCTTGGGGAGAGTAGGTGGTTAGAGAGCATTAGGAGAGGAGCTGCTCTACAGGACTCGCCCTGGCTTGGCCAAAGCTGTGATGAGTATGGAGCTGTTGGTGGAAGAGTGGATCTGGCTTATATGGACCACACTGATTGGCTCTAGCAGCAGTGAGCTTGGCTAATGCTGAGCTGCAGGACAGCCAGGGCCCCTCACAGAGCACCCGTTAGCTCAGGCCACATGCTTCCCCCACGGCAGAGCCCTGATGCTGAGCAGTGAATGTTCTGGCAAGTCCAGTCTGTGCTTTCAAAGCATTGACATCAGCATTGCTGTAGCTGCTTCTTACAGGGAGGCTGGAATGAGTCCTCATCACTTTGAGTTTGCTTTCAAGTAAGTCTCTGTTCAAAAGATTAGAGGAAGGATTGCTGGGGAAGCGTTGGTGTGCAGACAGAGGCTTTGGGCTGGAGAACTGAAAGCAGGGAATTGTAAAGGGTGATAAGGGAAGTGAGCTGCCATGGTAAAATATAGTCCACAGCAGTAAATGTTGTCTTAAAATCTCTCTCTGAAGTGGAAGAAAAGGAATAATTTTGGAGAGACAGGTGAGCACACTGAAAATCTGCAAATGGGCATTGAACTTGTTCTTTGTAACTTCTGAGAGACTGACACTTTCTTGGTTAAGAAGATTTTCTTGTGTCTTGTGGAGGGAAGGGGAGAGAATATTCTTAAAAGGTTCAGGAACTTCATGCACACACAGATTTGTGCTTGTGTGTTTGCAGAATGTGCAGAATGAGTTATGCAGATAACTGGCCAAAATACTGGTAAAGGTGGGTGAATAGCACAATGTAGAAAGTTAAGAGTACAGAAGAGCAGAAGTGTGTAGTCTTAGCATCTCTGTGGTGTGCTAAAGAAGGCCTTTTTCTTTTAAAGTGAGAGGTTTAGCTAAATAAACATCTAAAACTGGTGAGAACAGCAAATGCACTATAAAGCTCTTGGGTCCTGGTAGACAGAACATTTGCTTTTGCTGGCCCCAGGCATGAGATGGAGTGTTCATTTCCCTTTGTAGAGGACTTGGGGGCCCTGAAGAAAGTGTCATTACTTTTGGAACTCAGAGGCTTTAACTTGCACTGCCGCTGTGTCCTGGCTCAGAAGCAAACAGAGTGGACCTGTGTGTTTTCCTCCTCGATGGTACCCAGGGGCCAGCTGAAGTCTGGGTATGTGGTTGGTGTAGGTCAAGCCTGGACTTGGCTTTGTTCCAAAACAACAACAAAAAAAGAAACCATACCAAACCCAAAGGTTTATTGAAGTGGAATTTGACATAGAAAGAGTTCAGTTCTGGGCCCCACACTACAAGAAGGACTTCAAGGTCCTGGAGCATGTTCAGATAAGGGCAACCGGGCTGGTGAAGGATCTAGAGGTCAAATCTGAGGACTGGCTGAGGGAGCTGGGGGTGTTTAGTCTGAAGAGGAGGCTGAGGGGGGACCTTCTCCCTGCCTGGAATGACCCGAAAGGAGGTTGGAGAGGGTGGGTGATGGTCTCTTGTGCCCAGGGACAGGTGATGGGACAAGGGGA